>CM056055.1:130334465-130469465 GCA_029574335.1 Rana kukunoris | reverse complement strand
TGCTGTTACATACCACCTTAGCGCATTTGGTGTCACCGCACGTGTGCTGTTACATACCACCTGAGCGCATTTGGGGTCACCGCACCTGTGCTGTTACATATCACCTGAGCGCATTTGGTGTCACCGCACGTGTGCTGTTACATACCACCTGAGCGCAATAACTCCGGCTGGTTCAACAACCAGCTGGCGTTACTGAAGCAAGAGCGCAGAAGGGCAGAAGCAGCCTGGAAAAGAAACTCTTCAGATGAGAACCTCTCGATCTACAAGGTAATAACTAGAAAATACTACAAGCAAATCTTTGAAGCCAAGAAAAACTATTTTTCTGAGGCTATCAACGGTGCCCTAAATCGCCCCCGCGAACTCTTTAAGCTGGTCACTCAGACCATGAATCCAGGATGTCTTGAAGCCCCCAACTTGGATACACAAGAATTTTGCGATGAGTTATCGGATTGCTTCATTAACAAAATTGAGGCTATCCGGCAAAGCATTCAGCAAAACAATTGCTCTCCCAGCCCCCCCCCCCGTAGTCCTCTACACTGCACCGGCAGTAATTCGCCACAGTTAGGTGAGTTCACGCTGGAACCCATCTCCATTCAGACCACTAAAAATATCATCGGCACTCTGCGCAACAGCACTGCGCCAAATGATATTATCCCCACCAAACTGCTGAAGGAATGCGCCGACATCTTGGCACCTCCTGTCACGCAGCTTATCAACCAATCCTTTAGGGAGGGCATAATGCCCTCCCAGTTCAAGGAGGGCTTCATTCAACCCATCTTGAAGAAAGCCACCCTGGATCCTAAGGATCCACTCAACTGGCGCCCCATAACAGGCCTAAATGTTCTCTCCAAGGTAATGGAGAAAGCAGTAGTACAGCAGCTGCAACAGCATCTAGATACCCACAACTTACTCGACCCATTTCAATCAGGATTCCGTCCCGGACACGGGACGGAAACAGCATTGCTTAAGATATGGGACGACGTTCTCGAGGCCGCAGACGAAGGAGAATCTTCTCTTCTGGTTCCGCTGGACCTAAGCGCAGCCTTTGATACAGTTGATCACAAGCTGTTATTGACTCGGCTGGCTAAAATAGCTAAAGTCGCAGAAAGCGATCTATCCTGGTTCTCCTCTTTTGGAAAACCGATCGCAAATAGTGAAGCTAGGACCCTTCACTTCTGAACAACGCACATTATCGTGCGGGGTCCCTCAAGGATCTCCCCTGTCGCCGATGTTATTCAACATCTATGTGCGTCCTCTTTTCAAAATCATCATCAGCAGCCAAAAACTGCTATATCACTCTTATGCAGACGACACGCAACTGTACCTCCGCATTTGCAATAAAAAGGATCACCACCTCAACCTAGAGATGCCTCTCTTTGATAGAGGACTGGATGACAAAGAGTTATCTCAAACTCAACGGAGCGTAAACAGAACTTCTTCTGTTTCACGCCAAGCGTAGGAATCAATCGACAACAACCTGGATCCCGCCGCCCATTCTGGGCAAAATCATCACCCCTAGCGCCAAAGTCAAAAGTCTTGGGGTCATCTTTGACTCCGACATGACAATGAACGCACAAATAGGGTCAGTAGTCAGCGGATCTCACCATCTGCTGCGCCTACTACGCAGACTCACGCCTTTTTATTCCCAAGAAAGACATAGCGGTCGTGGTGGGAGCGATTGTAAACTCCAGACTGGACTATGCAAACGCCATTTACCTCGGACTCCCCAAGTACCAAATCGCTCGTCTTCAAGTCGTTCAAAATACGGCCGCCAGACTTGTGACTGGGAAAAAAAACTAGGACTCAATCTCGCCTTCACTGAGATCCCTTCACTGGCTACCAGTTAAAGACAGAATCTCCTTTAAAGCTCTCTGTCTAATGCATAGATGTATCCATGGGAATGCTCCCCATTATCTATGTGAAAAATTAAAAGTTCACAATCCCAATCGTATTCTACGATCCACCAATCAAAATCGGCTTCAGATACCGAAAGCCAGATACAAGTCCAAAGGAGACAGGAGATTCGCTGTCCAAGGTCCCAGACTATGGAACGCCTTACCAGCCAGCATTCGGCTGGAGGAGAACTACTTAGTCTTCAGGAGAAAGATTAAGACGCATTTCTTTTGATCTCAAAGGAGACAGGAACAACAAGCGCCCAGAGGCGATTTACTTTCGCATGTGCTGCGCTATATAAGTTCTTCATTCATTCATTCATTCAATTACAGTATGTTCGAGGGGTGCCCTTTTTTTCTAAAAAATTTCTTTCACAAAACAATAATGGCCCCCCACCACCGCTAAAATATTCGACATAATGTTGCCACACAGAACTTGCGCAAGTAGCATTATTACTTTTTTTTTATAGTCCTCTCATGTTGTGCAGGGACATTTCTAAACACGTGCCACTACTATAGACACCCAGCAGGTGTGATATTTAAAGGAATTTTTTTTCACTTTAAGCATCATTAAAATGGCTGCTCCGCAAAAAACGGCCGTTTAAAAAAAAAAAAAAAATTCCATTTATACATGTTCCCTGGGGCAAGACCCGGGTTCTGAACGACGTTTGATTGAATTTTGGTCTTTAAAACGACCGTTTTTGAATTCGAACGTTCGGGTCCCATAGACTTCAATGGGGTTCGAAATATTCGTGCTAACCCGCGGTCTGTTCGAATGTTCTGGTGCGAACCGAACCCGGGGGTGTTCGGCTCATCCCTAGAGACCACAGAGAGAAGCTCCCAGTACTTTTTTCATAAGGAAACAGACAACTAGGAAATGTGCAGAACAGAGAAGGATTACACAAAAAACAAACAATGAGGACATGAAACCAGGACTGCATTAGCGTAAAGGAAGCTATTAAGCTAAAAAAAATGTTTCCTTTAGTGACCCTTTATGAGAGAAGTATTCATATGCATTATATTAAGTTTAAAAATTGATAAGAAGTAAATGAATTTAAAGACATGCATGCAAAACGCTATACATTTCCAGTAAGCCTCCAGGACATATATATAAGTTTAATGGATTTCCACTCTAAATGCGTTTCCAAATGTGCTTGTGCTAGACTCATTGTACCCGCTGTCAGCTTGACACATGAAGTCCTGGTTTGTGAGCAAGACCCAATTATAGCCGCTCCTGCTTGAATGATTACTATAGCAGCTAGTAAGTGACTGCGATCATTTAGGGCAACTTTGCAATAAAGTTATACTGCTACAGACTATTATTGTAGATTTATGACTTGTTTTGTGATCTGATCCAAACTTAATATGCGGCAAACCTGAAAAAGTAAAAAAGAGGATTTAAAAAAATGTATTTACCTATTTACCCAAACAACCCCTTTTATAAGATTGATCGTTTAGTTTGCATTTTATTTACTGTATTTATTGGTGTATAACACTCACTTTTTTTATCCTGAAAATAAAGGGTAAACTGTGCCTGCGTTTTACGGCGACAGGTCGGTTCTGCTGCGCAAGATCATGTAATATTACTTCATCTCCCCGAGCAGCCAATAGGGGTGCGTGCGCACGCCCTCGCTCGTTCCCGATCCTGGCACCCGTGATCGCTCGTTACAGCACCCGGTCCTGTCAGGGCGGGAAATTACCTATCCTCTGTTCATACAATGTATGAACAGCAATCTGTTATTTCCCCATGTCAGTCCACCCCCCCTTCAGTTAGAATACACTCAGGGAACATACTTCGCCCCTTCCCCGCCCCCTAGTGTTAACCCCTTCACTGCCAGTGGCATTTTTATAGTAATCAATGCATTTTTATAGCACTGATCGCTATTAAAATGCCAATGGTCCCAAAAATGTGTCAGAAGTGTCCACCATAATGTCGCAGTACCGGTTAAAAATCGCTGATCGCCGCCATTATTAGTAAAAAAAAAAATATTAATAAAACTGCCCCCTATTTTGTAAACGCTATAACATTTGCGCAAACCAATCAATAAAAGCTTATTGCGTTTTTTTTTTTTTTAAGAAAAATAAGTAGAAAAATAAGTTTCGGTCTAAACTGTGGAAAAAAAATGTCTATATATATTTTTGGAGATATTTATTACAGCAAAAAGTAAAAAATATATTTTTTTTCAAAATTGTCGCTCTATTTTTGTTTATAGCGCAAAAACTAAAAACTACAGAGGTGATCAAATATCACCAAAATAAAGCTCTATTTGTGGGAAAAAAAAGACACCAATTTTGTTTGGGAGCCATGTCGCACGCCCGCGCAATTGTCAGTTAAAGCGACGCAGTGCCGAATCACAAAAAGGGGCCTGGTCTTTGACAAGCAATATGGTCCGGGGCTGAAGTGGTTAAAGTTAGGGTGCGTGTTATACGCCGATAAATACGGTGTAATATATATATTGTGACAGGAAGTCAGGTTAATCTGTGTGTGTTGTCCTAGACGGGAGATACTTTTCTGCCTTGTTTAGACAATACACCAATTACTATTGGGCGTCGGCTGCAGAGATGGCCAGAGAGGTTTGGGGCATTAAAAGGTTTCAGCTGTTCACAATTAAGCAATTAAAACCCCTATAAAGACAGCCTAGAGATGACGACTGATTGCTGCATCCTGAGGCTTTGGCAGTGAAGGAGCAGTCACAAACTCTACTGAAGTGGTGAGGTGCTGATGGATATTTCTGTGTGAGAAATATCAGAGACTTTTTGTTTTCTGCTGTAGGACCAGCAGTGTCTGCCCAGCAGTAGGCTGTGCCAGACTCCATAGGTAGGTTCCTGTGTTGGGAAGGTAGACGCCCCAAGTGGCAAGGGTTTATTTTATGTTTTGTTTATGCTGTTTTGATGCTTGCACGTGTATCCAGCAATATGGAAAAATAAACCATACCATTTGATTTCAATCATCCTCAACTGCCTTTTTGTACAGTGTATATGTGTGTATATATATATATATATATATATATATATATATATATATATACACTATTTTTTTTTATAAAGAACTTTTTATTTGAGAAGAGCAAAGTAATTATTTTTTCCATAGTTTAACGTTACAGAAAAGTGAGATAACAAGTGAAAAACAGAAAAGATGTGGTGGCTGCATTGGTTTTTCTACTTTTGGCTTTTTTTTTTTCACTACTTTGATCAGACTTTGATGCGCGTTTAGATTCATAGACCTAAAATTGTGGCAAAATCGCGGGACTTTGAAGTCGTGGTAGTGTGAAAGGGGCCTTAGTGCCCTGACTCTGGATGAAGGAGCACAGTGGCATTGTTAGTCTGGGTGGAGGGGAGTGTTAGGTGTCCTAGCAGATTTAAATACACTAGGAAATTGAAGCCAAACTCCAGCTCACAACGTAGTTACAGCAACATTTTATTTTTTATTTTGGAATAAAGATTTTACATGGTTAATTAAAAAGTGCTCATTACAAACACCCCTGTCAGTGGTAAATGGTTGCTCAATACTCTAAAGGCTACATTTTCAGGAGAGCTTGTTTTGTTGAAAAACAGCAGAATTGCTGACTAGATTACATCTAAGAATTAGTAAGCTGCAATATAATAAATGTTTGCTTTTGGGTTAAATACTAATTGAAAATGTGGCCTTCGGTCTACAGCATTTGTATGCAATGCAATTACATGGAAAAATTTTGATAATTGTAAAAAAAGATCCATGCAAAAAGAGATTGCTTATGGTAATAAAATAACTGTGGCCTGTGTTCTTGCTATTTTTACCAATCATGCCTAGCAGTATTATCATATGGAGGGGAGGTACAACTTGGCTATCTTCCCAGAGGGCTAAAATCTCCAAAGTATCTATGCATAACTAAAACCAATGTTATCAAGAATTGGCTCATTAAAGTGAAACTTTATTCAGAAAATTAAATCGTGCTCGATCACGTCATGCTGGCCCTATTTGCAGGTAAAGCTATGTAAAACTTTAAGTACATATACTTTTCAAAGTGACATGATACACTGTCTTACCCTGCTCTGCACATGCTCATTTGCGCTTAATTTTTAGCATTGCACATAAAATCCGAACCACTAGAGATTTACTGCTGCTCATAGGCTCTGGGCTGTAGCAAAATGGCAGCCTTCGTTCGACAAGAAGAAACAGGAGCAATGCTGGAGGTAATTTACAGCGATTTAGTAGCATAACTATTATGTGGCATGTACAGTGGATATAAAAAGTCATAAAAAAATTAGACAAAGATAAATCAGAACTTTTCCACCTTTTTCATGTGACCTACAAACTGTACAACTCAATTGAAAATTAAACTGAAATCTTTTTTTTTTTGGGGGGGGGGGGTAAAAATAAAAAAAATATGGTTGCATAAGTGTGCACACCCTAAAGTACACACGATTGGAAATTCTGACAAGAAAAGTTCGATGTGAGCTGGTTCTCAAATTTTCAGATGGGAAAAGTTCTGTATGCAATTCCAACGCGCAGAAATCCTACGCATGCTCAGGATCAAACTTCATTTTTCTCGGCTTGTCGTAGTGTTTTTACTTCACCACGTTCTTGATGTTCAGAATTTCAGACAAGATTTGTGTAACCGTGTTTATGCAACACATGTTTGAGGCAAATTTCTGTTGGAAAAAAAATCACGATTTTCTTGTCGGAATTTCCGATCGTGTGTACGTGACATTAGACTATTACTTTGTTGAAGCACTTTTTGATTTCATTACAGCAATGTCTTTTGGGTATGAGTCGATCAGCATGGCATGTCTTTGCAAAAACACTCGAAATCTATCAGTTTGCGTGGGCATCTCCTGTGCACAGCACTCTACAGATCACCCCACAGATTTTCAATCGGATTCAGGTCTGGGTTCTGGCTGGGCCAATCCAAAACATTGTTCTTCTGGAGAAGCCATTCCTTTGTTGATTTGAATGTATGCATTGGGCCGTTGTCATGCTGAAAGATGAAGTTCCTCTTTACATTCAGCTTTCTAGCAGAAGCCTGAAGGTTTTGTGCCAATATTGACTGGTATTTGGAACTGTATATAATTCCCTCTACCTTGATTAAGGCCGCTGTTCTACCTGAAAAAAAAATAGCCCCAAAGCATGATGCCACCACCATGCTTCACAGTGGGTTTGGTGTTCTTTTAGTGATGTCTATTGGATTTTTTGGCCAAGAAGTTGAAAGCTTTCAGTTTTTTCCCCAATTGAGTTGTAGAGTGGAAACATTTCTGAAATTATTTATTTTTCTCATATCTTTACATGACAGAAAACTGACATTTTAACATTATATAGACTTTTTATATCCATTATGTTCCTCGCTAAAGAACATTATTTTTTATTAAGTTGTCAAGGGTAAAGTTCACCTTTTAAGCCATTCATGCCACATCTCAAAATTTTGAGAACTACCTGTGCCGGTATAAGTTAAAGCAGAACTTTACCCATAACAACTTGATCAAAAGTAATGTTCTGTGGCATGGGGCGTTCATTCCACCTGAATAATTATGCTACCAAAATTAGTGAGTGCTGTAAATTGCCTCCAGCATTGTTCCTGTTTTTCATGCAGGAGGCTGCCATTTTGCTGAAGCCCAGAACCCCTGAACAGCATTAAATCATAAAGTAGAACTTAACACTTTGATTTAATAGTTTAAAAATAGTTACATTCCTGGAATGCGGGAACTACTTAGTGTCACGTTTGCTTGTGTGCTCCACCAAACTGTCAAAGCGTCATAGATGGCATCATAACTGGTCACATGTGTAATATGGCAGTTGCAGATCAACCATAAGCAGCTTCCTTGACTGTAATGGATTTGAGGGCTTAATTCTGCTTTAAGGCTGTCAGCAGATTGGTCTCTACAAATTCGACAACGCCTAAAAATAGAACGCAACTGAGCATGTGCAGAGCAGGATGAGACTGTGTATTACTGGATTTTAAACAAAAGAGGCACTTATTTTTACATTTTAACATAGCTATACCTGCCAAAGGGGCCAGCATGATCTAGCAGGGCTTCATTTTCTGACTAAAGTTCCACTTTAAGCTTTCTAAATGAAGGTTGTACTATTGTTTTCCAGGCGAAGTACAGAGTTATTACTCATTCCGGGGGGGGGGGGGGTTTAACCACTTGCCTACTGTGCACCTACACCCCCTTCCTGCCCAGACAAAATGTTAGCTTCCGGCACTGCGTCGCTTTAACAGACAATTGCGCGGTCGTGCGACATGGCTCCCAAACAAAATTGCCGTCCTTTTTTCCCCACAAATAGAGCTTTCTTTTGGTGGTATTTAATTGCCCGTGCGGTTTTTATTTTTTGCGCTATAAACAAAAAAAAGCGACAATTTTGAAAAAAGACACAATATTTTTTGCTTTTTGCTATAATAAATATCCCATTTAAAAAAAAAAAAAACATTTTTTATCTCAGTTTAGGCCGATACGTATTCTTCTTCATATTTTTGGTAAAAAAATGTAAAAAATAAAATCGCAATAACCGTATAGTGACTGGTTTGCGCAAAAGTTATATTGCCTACAAAATAGGGGACATAATTATGATTTTTTTAATTATTTTTTTTACTAGGAATGGCGGCGATCTGCGTTTTTTTTTTTTCTCGGGACTGGGACATTATAGCAGACACATCAGGACACTTTTGACAAATTTTTGGGACCATATACATTTATACAGTGAACAATGCTATAAATATGCATTGCTAACTGTATAAATGTAACTGGCAGGGAAGGGGTTAACCACTAGGGGGCGGGGAAGGGGTTAAATGTTTCTCCTAGTTTGTGTTCTAACTGGGGGGGGAGGGGGGGTGACTGGGGAGGTGACCGATTGTGTCCCTATGTACAAGGGACACAATCGGTCTCCTCTCTCCCTGACAGGGACGTGCAGCTCTGTGTTTACACACAGAGCTCCACATCCCAGCTCAATTACTGGGCAATCGCGTGTGCCCGGCAGCCATCGCGGCCGCCGGGCACACGCACAGGGGTCCCAGTGATGCGAAGGGTGCGCGCGCCCGCGCCGGCGGCGCGCGCACGCCCCTAGCAGCTTTCTATGACTGCACGTCATATGACGTGCAGTCAGCACAATGAAGTTTTCCGCCTGCCGTCATATGACGGTGGACGGATGACAAGTGGTTAAAGCTCCAAAATTCTCAGGATACCCATCTTAAGACCCCTTTAGAGGTACCCTAACTGGTTCGATTTGAACAAGACGTGTTTGATGTAATTCATGCATTTCACCTTCATTGCTTTCCTAAGCTAAGGCCCCATACACACTATTAGATTTTCTGCAGATTTTTGTCTTCAAATTTAGCAAAACTATATAAGATGAGGTCAAACCTTAAAGCCCTGGACACACGATCACTTCGTCTGATTTTATCCATCGGTGAAAAAAAAATAGAACCTGTTTTAAATTTTTCCTATGGATCAAAAACCGATAGAAAAAAACGATCGTCTGTGGGGAAATCCATCGGTCAAAAATCCACTCAAGCTCAGAATCAAGTCGACGCATGCTTAGAAGTATTGAACCTCATTTTTCTCAGCACGTCGTACTGTTTTACGTCACTGCGTTGGACACGATCAGATTTTGAACCGATGGTGTGGGCAAGACTGATGAAAGTCAGCTTCATCGGATAGCCGATGAAAAAATCCATCGGATTAGATTCCATCAGATATCCGATCATGTGTATGCGGCCTAAGAGTTTCAATTTTTATGCAATCAGGCAGGCCATTGCACTACATGGCTTAGGAAAGCAATGAAGGTGAAATGCATAAATTACATCAAACACATCTTATTCATATCGAACCAGTTATGGGTACCTTTTTTTTTTTAACAGAGAAAGTTATGGGTACATTTACAGTTTGTATTAAAGGTGTATCAAAAATATCACCAGAATTGTAATATAGTGGAAATCTTTTTTATTTTTTTTGTGTAATCAAATTTTATTGTTTTACAACCAAAATATGCCATGTCAGACAAAACTTAAGGCTCAAAGTCGTCGGCCACGCAGGGCCAAAGAGCATTACACGAACAATGATCGAATCAAACATAGATGCTCCTATCTAAAATCATCATAGCAGCAAAAAGAAGCCTGATCTAATATCAACATGGTTAAGACATCAGCATAACTTAGAAGGTAATACTTAAAGGGGTTGTAAAGGAAAAAAACATTTTTCATAATAAGCATCCTTTACCTGCAGACATTCTTCTTTTCACTTCCTCATTGTTCGTTTTTTGCTCAGAAGTTGCTCTATTTCTTCTCTGTTCTGTTCACTTCCTGCTTGTCTGATTTTACTGACCACCGTGAAGGGAGACTTTACTGCGGTGGTCAGTAATGTGCTCGTCCCCTCCTGGGAACTACATCTGTGCGGCAGGACGCTCTTGTAGACTTCAAGGAGGTGTGAAATACTGGGCGTGCCGCAATGCATACTGGGAAATGTAGTTCTTACATGACTAGCACCGCAAACCAAGAAGTGAATGAGAGAACAGAAACTAGAATGCCGGAGGTGATATAGATGAAGGAATTTAATAGGTATTTACTCGTTTGTTAACAGAATCATTACACTATTCTGTCTGTCTACCTTGCAGACATAAATTTTGGGCACATTTTTTTTTTCCTTTACAACTCCTTTAAGATAAAGAGGGAGAAAAAAAAAAAAAAAAACTCAAAGATAAGAGTAGAGAAAAGAGAAAAAAGGGAGGGGGGAAGGTAAGGGAGTGGATGATGGGGGTGTGGTGCCTATAGGAGAGCCACCTCCGACTAGAGGAGGAAAACCTTTAAGGGGTAGCCCCTGCGGTCCACGACGGGGAGGGAGGGGGGGGGGCAAACAGCCTCCAGCTAGCCACCCCACTCCCCGGAGCGAACCAGGGCCAACCAAACCCACTGATATGAACCCAGGCGGGCACACCAGTACCCCACGAGGCCAGGGGTCGTCCCGCGGGTTGCGGAGTTATACGAGCCAGTAGCTCTGGGCAGGCAAACATCCACCATCAGATAATATCTCAAAAAAAAAATGTGTAAAAAAAAAAGGGGGGAGATGGAAGGGGGGTATAATAGAGAAAGGCGGGGAACTCACCGGAAAGGGTGTGAGGTGGGGAGGAGAGGAAGAAAGGCCAGGGAGGTAAAGAGGAAGGGAAATAGGTCACAGAAGCCAGGTCACCTGTAAGTTGGCCGAGAGCCTCTTCTGGGTCCACACCGAGCGCACCATGACGGAAGTCCGAGATCCCCCAGGCACACTCCAATCGCCGGTTGGCTAAGTCCTCGTCTCTCGCCCACCGGCCGGCCTGAGGGTTTTAAGCGTGGGATCTGCCAGCTCCAATAGAGCAACGTCTAAACTCGAGGGTACAAAGGCAGGGTCCAAAACATAGCTAGACCAGGGTGCGCAAACGGCCCGTGAACATTTCTCAGTCCCCTTGCAAGTTGCTACCCAAACCTCGGCCTCATGGACCGCATTTACTCCGCTTATCCACTCTTCCCTAGTGGGAATTCTAGGCGTTTTCCAATAAATCGGAATCAAGCGTCGTGCCACATTCAAAAGATGCGGTAGCACACTTTTTTTATATTGACTAAGCGGGATCACAGGGACGTGGAGAAGAAAATGCTCCGGAGAAAGAGGAACGTTCATACTTGTCACTACCACTATTTGGTCCTGTAGATCTTCCCAGAAGGGCCTAACTAGGGGGCAATCCCACCAGATGTGGACTAGCGTTCCCCGGCCTCCACAACCCCTCTATAGGGGAAATCTTTTAATGGAGACACGCATTGCAGTGGAAATTGCCTAAAGCTAGCCATATAAGAAAATTGTAAATGAGAATTTTCTATTGAATTTCACATCATGCAGCAACGACTGATTTTCATGTGGCCATCAAATTTGAGCGATCGGGCATGTTGAACTAATCAATGATGGGAAAATCGTACCAGAAATATAACCGGAAAATAAATGCACATGAGATGTGACTTGGAAAGAAAAGAGGATTCCCAGCCACAAATTATTTTCTGTAGCAACATGAGGTCAATTTGAAGGCTTGGTTGGTTAAATTTTTCTAAATGGTGGCAATTGTAACACAAAATGCACAATTTCAGATTTTTTTGAAAGAAGATTGGTTGGGAATGCGACCCATGTATGGCCTGCATTACTTTTACTATTTCTGTTACATTATTCCTTATAGCAACTGAAAACATTTGACTTTTCTTTTCTGATTTTTCTTTTAACCGCTTAGCGACCGCCCACCGTAGATTTTTGTCCGCCAGATCACGTACCAAGTACGTGATCTGACAGTTCTGGGTCTGGGGCGCGTGCTGCTGGCAATCCACTCCCGCTGTGATTACACACAGTGGGAGCCAATCAGTGGGTTTGGTGGACGTAATGTCTGCGAGACCTGATGATCATTCGTCTGTGTAAACAAGGCAGATCACCGTTCTGTGAGAGAGGAATATGCTGATCTAGTGAAACACAGATTTTTACAGTCTCACAGTCAAAACACCCCCCTCGCCCACCCACCCAGTTAGCAATCACTCATAGGGAACACATTTAACACTTTGATCCCCCTGATGTTAACCCCTTCCCTGCCAGTGTCAATACAGTGGCAGTGCATATTTTTTTAGCCCTGATCACTGGATAGGTGTTACTGGTCCCCAAAAAATGTCAGTTAGGTGTCCCATTTGTCTGCCGCAATATCACAGTCCCACTATAAGTCGCTGATTGCCGCCATTACTAGTAAAAAATGTAAAATGAATAAGAATATACCACAGTTTGTAGAAGCTGTAACTTTTGCGCAAACCAATCAATACACCCGTAATGGGATTTTTATTTACCAAAAATATGTAGCAGAATACATATTGGCCTAAATTGATGAAGACATTTTTTTGGGGACTGCTTTATAGCAGAAAGTAAAAAATATGTCAAAATTGTTGGCCTTTCTTGTATATAGCACGGAAAAAAAAACCGCAGTGGTGATCAATGCTATTAAAAGAAAGCTCTCCTTGTGGGAAAAAGAAGTACAGTTTTTTTTTTTTGAGGGGGGTACAGAGTTGCACGATTATGAAATTGTCAGTTAAAGTAAGGCAGTCCTGTATCACAAAAAACTACCTGCCCATGAAGGGGGAGGGGGGTAAATCTTCTGGAGCTGAAGTGGGTAATATGTAAAAATATCTCAAAAAGTAATTTGTCTGCCAAAATTGGTTATGTGTCAGAGCACCAGAAGATGGCAGCAGAGAGTTGAATTTTGAATACTTGCTCAAGGTTGATGAACCCTGCCTGTGTCAGCTGTGAGATTAAAAGATTACTGCTGCACTAATACCAATGTCCTAGGATCTCCCTAGCAAGTGTGGTTAATGAAATGCACTCCTTTGTGATGCCACATACTGTGTTATTTCTTTTGTGTATATCATGCATGCTACGGTATTGGGATCTTTTTATGAATGTGTTCTGCTTCCTCATTTGTAAATCTGTTCTGCATTTTCAAAACCTCTTTAGTGGGAAAGTTGCCATATTTATGTGTAGAAATAAGTGCCTTACATAATTACGTAACCTGTAATACCGACCGCTGTTTTTGTTTTAGACTGTTGTTGCTATTTACACTAGCAGACATATTAATTCTTGCTATGCGACTTTAAGTGGTTGTGGCAATGTCCATATTGACACATATTTGGGTTTGGCCAAATCATCGGCTCAAAAGAGATGCAAATATATTTCATGTTTACATTCTGTATCATGCTAGCTTCCTAGATCTATCCTATTGATGCCCATGATCATGCATATATCCATGTTAACGCTTTTCTTTTTTTATTGGGCACATAGGACAGTACTTGTAGCCACTTTTTTTTTTTTTTTTTTTTCTTTTTTTCCACATCAGTCTAGACCCAGGATAATACCGGTATGGCCAGCTCACAGATCTTTCCGCCCTTAGCTTATCATTGTAGTCGTTACATCATTTGTGGTTATATTTATCTTCATTCTATTTTAGTTCCTCTTTTTTTTTTTCTTCCCTCTTTTCTTTCCCTCTTCCACCATACCATTTTATTTTAACTTGTGGTTTCCCCCCCCCCCCCCCCCTCCGGCTCCCCCCCTCTTCTCCCTCCCTCTATCTCGTGGTTCCACAATCTCTCCCATCCAAGTGTACCCCCCGTAGTTAAATCCGTTTCCTTCTCTTTGTTTATGGTACTCTGAGATTTTGTGTATAACTCCAAGTTTTTTTAAAATCTCTCCAAATACCCCACTTCTTACGTATGTCCTCACCATCCCCTCCCGGTTTCATCTCCTCCCTCCTATAAGTATCCTCCACCGAGTCAATCCATTCCCATATTTGTGGGCTGTTCTTCTCCCTCCATTTTTTTGGGATTAACCGTTTTGCTGCATTCAATAGGTGGGGTACCAATGATTTTTTATACTCCTTTAGGGGCACCCCTCCTCCATGGAATAGGACTTCCCAAGGATCTTCTTTTACCACTTTTTTGGTAATATCCTTAATTAGTGCCAGAATACTGTTCCAGAAACTTTTAATTTTGGGACATTTCCACCAAAGGTGGGCCATTGTCCCCGATGTTAAACAGCCTCTCCAGCATTCTCCTGTCTCCCCTTCTTTAAATTTACTAGTTTTGTCAGGGGTGGAGTACCATCGCGTAATAAGTTTGAAATTCATCTCGGCCGTTCTTACGTCTATTGCTGAAGAATGGGTTAGATTCAATATTCTTTCTACAGAAGTTTTCCCCCTGGAGACCTCAAGATCCCTTTCCCATTTTAGGATATACCTAGGCGTCCCCAGCTCTTCCGCCCTCATCAGGATTTTGTATAGTTTTGAAATATTCCCTTTTGAGCTATCCACCAGGCTTAGTTGTTCCAAGGGTGTATAGTCCTTCTGCTCCCGGATGGGGCCTGGTAGGGTCCTGATGAAGGAGGATAGCTGTCTATATCGCCATTCATTCCACCCTGTGCATTCCTTCTTAGCTTTAATTTCGTGAAGTGTCATTATTTTACCTTCCTGTGTTATATCTTTTATCCGTATCCGATTTTTAATCCAGTTCCCCCCCTCCTCTTTTAATCCTGGTGCAAAAAATATATTATCTTTTAAATCAATAAGTGGTGAGTTGTAAACTGTTCCTAATTGTTTGTGTGTTCTATCCCATATCTTTAATGCTGTCCGTGTCATTTCGTGAGAGGTTGCGTGTATCTTTCTATACTGTGGTGGATTCCATATCACTCTACCTAATTGTGTATTTGCTAATGCACACTCAATCTGAACCCATCTTTTATCGTGCTTTTCTTTGGCCCACTCTATTATACGGGATATTATTGAGGCGGTGTAGTATTTTCTAATATCCGGCACTCCTAAACCTCCCAGTTTTTTCCCCTGTTTTAAAACTTGGAAGGAAATCCTATGTTTTTTTTTATTCCATATAAAATTCAGTAGGAGGGAGTTAAGTATTCTGAAGTATCCTTGGGGTACATGGGTTGGGATCATCTGGAACCTATACAGAATTTTCGGGACTAATATCATTTTTACTATATTTACCCTTCCGAACCAGGAGATCGGACGATTCTTTATTTTTCTAATTTCTCCTTTTATTTCCTCTAGTAGGGGGATATAATTTGACTTATATATCCTTTTTAGGGATCTTGCTAGCTTTATTCCTAGATATTTGATCTCTTTCTGCCAAATGAAATTGTATTCCTTTTTAAGGAATCTCACTTTATCTTTATTAATGTTTACATTCAATATTTCTGTTTTGGCCATGTTCATCTTGAAATTAGAAATTTCTCCGTAGTGTTTGATTTTCGCTATTAAATGGGGGAGCGTGTCCCTTGGATTTCTGACGAAGAACAACACGTCGTCCGCAAAGGCTGCCAATATGTGTTCCTCGTCACCTGCTCTAACCCCTTTTATATTGGGGTCGTTCCGTATCATGGCCAAGAGGGGCTCGAGTGCCAACACAAAAAGGAGGGGGGACAAAGGGCATCCCTGCCTAGTCCCATTCCCCATTTCGAAGGGAGGCGATAGAGACCCGTTGACCTTAACTCTTGCTCGAGGATGGCGATATAGTGTTTGAATTCTCTCTCTCATCCTTGGGCCTATCCCTATATTTTCCAGGGTTGATATCATGAACCCCCAGTCTACCCTATCAAACGCTTTCTCGGCGTCTACTGAGAGGAGTAGACTGGGGGCTCGGTTTTCTTTAATTTGTTCTATGAGTAGGAGGGCTCTAGTTCCATTATCCTTCCCCTCTCTTCCCGATATAAAGCCCACTTGGTCCGGATGGATCACGCTCGTCATTATCTCCTTCATACGGTCTGCCAGGATTTTAGCATACATCTTTATATCGATATTCAATAATGAGATGGGTCTATACCCCGAGCATATCGTATTATCTTTACCCTCTTTTTCTATGACGGTGATATTTGCCATGGCAGCTTCTCTACTTAACTCATAGTCCCTCCCTATTCCATTATAGTACTGGCAGAGTCGCGGTATTAGTATAGTTCCGAACTTTTGTATATATCTGGTCGTAAAGCCATCGGGGCCGGGGCTTTTCCCTTTACTAGAGTTTTTTAACATTATCCTTATTTCCTCCTCAGTTATAGGTTGATCTAAAATTTCAGCTACCTCGTTGTCTATTCTGGGGAGTTTGCCTTTTCTCAGTACCTCCTCAATATTAGCTTCTTTCTCTCCCGGTTTCCAGTTTTTTTGTTTTACATTATATAGACCCTCGTAGTAACTTCTAAACTCTTCTGCAATATCACTGGTTTTATAGACTAGGTCCCCATTATTTTTCCTTATTTTTTCTATATAGTTCCTGCCTTTTTTTTTTTTGACCATTCTGGCCAGGGCTTTACCGGGTTTATCTCCCCAGATATATCTCTCTCTTTCAATAATATTTAGTTCTTTCTTAGTCTCTTGTTCTAGTAACGCTCTATACTCATCCCTTTTCATTTTTACTTTGTACCATGTTTCTATTTTTTGTCCTTTATTTTTATGTTCTTGTTCTAGTAATGAGATCTCCTTCACTATTTCCTTTAGCTCTTTTGTTTTTTCTTTCTTTTTCCTAGCCCCCTCCATAATAAATATTCCTCTTATGTAGGCCTTGTGCGCCTCCCACAGTGTGCCCCTAGAGATCTCCTCTGTATCGTTTTCTCTAAAGTAGTTTTCTAGTTCTCCTTGCACTCTTTTTACAATTTCTTTATCCTCCAATAAGCTCTCATCTATTCTCCACTCTGGGGGATTCGTTCTCTGGTCTGATATATTAAGCTTCATAGTTATCGGTGTATGGTCAGAGATTGTCATTGCTTCAATACCGGTCTCTACTACTCTTTCCAGGAGTCTATGGTCGACCAAGGCATAATCGATCCTAGAGTACGTCCCGTGCACCGAGGAGTAAAACGCATAGTCTAATTTTTTAGGATGTTGCAGGCGCCAAATATCTACCAACTGGGCCTGATGTAGTCTTTGTTTTACTAGTTTCAGCTGTACGTTTCTCGTCCCCTGTGCACGGGATGTACTGTCCATTACAGGGTCTAGGCAGAAGTTAAGATCACCCATTATTATCAGATGCCCGGCCTTGAATTGCTCAAATTTTATCAGGGCTCTCATCAGATAGTTTACTGAGTTGTCATTTGGCGCGTATATATTTGCTAGCGTGTATTCCTCCCCTCTTAGTTTTCCTTTTAGAAAAAGGAATCTCCCTTCAGGGTCAGTTACTCTGTCTCCCAGCTCGAAGCGTGTGGAGCCTCGTATGCCAATTGCGACACCTCTGGCTCGTTTTGTAATTGTATCCCCATAGTACCATATAGGGTGATATCGAGACCACAATCTTATTTTTGATTCCAGCGTTAGGTGTGTCTCCTGCAAAAAGACTATGTCTGCTTTATAGAGTTGTAATTCCTTAAGAATTGTATGTCTCTTTGCAGGAGAGTTTAAACCCTTAACGTTGTAAGATAATAATTTAATTTCTGTCATCTGTACTTATTACCCTTTTGTTTGCTTTGTTTACTTGTCTCGAACCAACCTCCCTTTCGTGGGGTCTTGCTTGGATGAACAAAGTGGATCGATGTGGAGTCCACGAGATATCCCTCCCCCCCCTCCCCTCTCCCCCCCCTCCCCTCTCCCCCCCCCCCTCCCTCCCTCCCCCTCCCACTTTCCCCCCTCCAACCCCCCCTCCCTCTCCCCCCATGGCCTATTAGAGGCCTGGAAGCCAATCTTGAACTCCTCCTCTCCCTTCCTTGGCTCCCCTCCCTGAGGTTGAGCCTAGGGAATGCTCCATGGCTGTCTATTTCTCCATTTATGATCTACCCCTCCCCCGTCCCCCCCCCATCCTATTCTTCCTTTAGATTACCCAATCTGGAAGATCAGGTACTGGGATATCCATTTTTTGGCAGAACCTCTCTAGCTCTTCCGGGAATCTTAATCGGGCGGAAGTCCCCCCCTTGAACCCAATCAGGCATGCCGGGAAACCCCATTGATATTTGATATTTTTCGCACACATTAAGTCCAAAAGAGGTCTCAAATATCTTCTTCTCTCTAAGGTTTCTCTTGATAGGTCCGGGAAGATTTGAATCTCCTTTTCTTTATATTTAATGGGGGCTACCCCCCTCAAGCTTCCCCAGATTGCGGCCTTGACCTCGTAGTTCCGAAAGCGTACGATGATGTCTCTGGGTCCCCTTTTTTCTGCCTGTTTGGGGTTCCCTATCCGATGCACCCTCTCGATTTTAATATGTTTGTCTTCTCCTGATTTACCCAGCAAGGGTTTAAAAAGCGTGTTTATAATCTCTCTTAAATCCTCCCCCTGTACTTCCTCTATTGCACGTATCCTAAGGTTCTGTCGCCTGTTGCGATTTTCCTGATCTTCTAGCCTGTATGCCAGAATTTTTTGACTCTCTGTCAACGCCTGCACTTGTGATTTTAATTTAACCAGTTCTTGGTCATGGTCTACTATTCTTTTTTCTGCCCCCTCCACTCTTTCAAATAGGCCCCCTAATTCAGTCTTTAAACTGTTGATCTCTGTTTTTATTAGGTTTTCCATCCTCAGGAGCATCACGTTCATCTCTGCTTTTGATGGGGGTAGTGCGTCTTGGCTCAGATCATCCATTCTACTTTGCTCAAGGTCTCCTTCAAGAGTTGTCTCCCCTTTAGACCGATTTACCATATCTTCTCCTATTCTTTTCTTATCTGTTTTTTTTGTGGTTCCTGGGCTTTTAGCAGAGGGTTCCTGTGTCATATACTGCTGTATCGAGCTGTTACCCACATTGCTTTTAGGGGGTTTTGAGGTGGTACCCCTTGTTGACCTATTCATTTTAAATCTGTTGTTTGGTCTAATTCTTTTCCCCAGTTTATCGCCTTAAGAGCACCAAAAAAAAAAAAAAAAAATCGATTCCTTCCTTTGCTCCCAAAACGACAAGGAAACAAAAAAGAAAAGGGAGAAAAAAAAGGGGAGGGGGGGACACTCTATCGTTTTACTTATTCCTCCCGAATTCCTCACGGATTCTAGAGGGTTCCTGCTCATATACTACAAGCGCTTCCCTCCGGGCCCGCGGATAGCTAGGATAGCTAGGATAGCTAGGAGAGAGATTGTCCTCACTCACAGGGGTTGACTGAGGTCCCTGACTCACAGTCGTGAGGTATTCAGCGCATGCTTTCTGAACCTTCAATCTCAAAATCGCATTTGGTCACATAATCGGCATTACAGGAGCCTCCGTCTCTATATCGCTCAGTCTTTCCACATCGGGTTCAAAAGATATTAATAAGATATCCGCCTTTAAGGTTCCTCGGCTATCTTTCTCAGATTGCACTAATTTCTCAAATTTCTCAGATTGCACTTCCCTGAACCAACTTCATTGCATTTATCTCAATGTCTCAATGTTGTCAGTGTTGTTAATTGTTGTTAACTGGTTTCACTGATTTTTAGACTCAAGATTGCAGTAATCACTTCCAAATAGTGGTTGCCCCGAGCCCGTGCCCGAAATATAGTACCCTCGGACTTTCACATCAGCAGCAACCCAATTCGCAACCCAATTCGCCAAAGTTTCTCTCCTCCTTTGCCCAACCAGGCCAAACATCAGATGTTAAAACAGTGATATTGTGCCTAGAACTACAGGCAGTAATTACTCCACAATAGGGGGGGGGGGTGGTTGCCGGGGGGGGGGAGGGGTCGTCGGGCCCTGTCTGTTCTCGGCTCCACAGAGCGCCTCACCCAATCCTTATTTCGTCTCCCATTGGCGCTGTGTCCATGTTATACGGCGGCGACGGCGTCTCTGGCTCTGCAGGAGGCTGCGTGCACCTTTTCCCTCGGCGCTGTCCCCAGCATACACTCCAAGCTCTTCCGGGCCAGATCGACTTCCGAGCGGGTCGCGGGTCGAGGTGGTCACTGTGCTTCCTGGTAGATCTCTCCTCTATGCCAAAGGTAGCCCATCCTCTCACGCCGGGTAGTCACCTCGCGCCTCGCGGAGCTTCTCTGTCCCGCTCACAGCCACGGAGCATTCCAGCAGCCCCTCCCTCCTACACGCGTCACGTCCGCATCACGTCGGGGTGTAGCCACTTTTTAACATAATTGTAAACCCTCACCTTTTAATCTGATTATTGGAGAAGAGCAGGCTGAGTTCCCAGCATAGCAAGAGAACTGATCACGGTGTGTTCTCTTGCTTGGTGTGGTCAGTTTTTAATAGAAAAGCAGGTGGACTGGCAGGAACACCGGGGATTTCACACAAATCAAGCAATACAAAGATAACAGGATCATTTATCATACAAGTACATGGTTCAGCAGGCACATATCAGAAATATTAAATGTTGGGGTAACAAACTCTTTAAGCATGCCAACCCTTGCGTGCCCTTTCTGCCCCTCCCTCCTCTTCTATTCATAGAAGCTGTACTTTAGCGTCCAGCAATGAAAAGCACTCTAAAGCCCCATACACACGGTCAGACTTTTTGACAACAAAAATTCCCAGTTTAAAAAAAAAATCCAACCGTGTGTACGCTCCATCGGACAAACTTTTTTGGTTTTCATCGGACAAACCAAGCAGTTAAAAGTGGAAGCTCAGTCTTGTGGAGCCCTCTATATCAAAATCCTTGAGAATGCATCAATTTCAGACTGGCTGTAAAAGTGACAGCAAAGGTCTACTATTTACACAGGGGGAGCTGTACTCACCCAGTGTAATCTACAGGGCTGTGCTGTCAGTGATTTCCTGTTGTGCATGTATGTACTCTTGTAGCCTTTATTTATAAATTGCTCTCATAGTTGTAGTTCAATCTAAGTCTATTGAAAAATATTTTACATACAACATGTCATACATAGATGGTATTATCATACCACCAGTCACAATACAGAACAATACAAAACAGATAAATTATAGTATAAAAAATAGGGGGGGGGGGGATCTGCTCCAGTGTTAATTTCATAGACGAAAATATTTTTGTCATCGTTTTTGTCAGCAGCATGTTTCCAGTAACGAAAACTAAATTAAAATTACGCCAAATTTTCGTAAACTGAAGAAAACTATGACGAAAAAGTTGGGAGAAGGCAGACCCCCCCCCCCCCTCCAGAGGCAATCTGCCATCCTTCTCCATGCCCCCGGGTGGCAATGGCGGGTGTGTCTATTTAAATTTCGTCAACTAACAAAAACTTGAGGGTGGAATGTATATGCATGTGAACTTCTTGTTTCCCCTCCCAGCAAGAAAGGTAGCAACCAT
Source organism: Rana kukunoris (assembly GCA_029574335.1). Lineage (NCBI taxonomy): Eukaryota > Metazoa > Chordata > Amphibia > Anura > Ranidae > Rana > Rana kukunoris. The sequence continues at coordinate 130,447,904 of CM056055.1, read as the reverse complement.
AGTATGCTTAGTGGTGTGGCGTTCTTAGCACTGTGCAGCATTACAAGCGTATGCGCACTTTAGAAAGGGCAGATCATGCCATGGTGGCTCTCTGGCCAGTCACAGAGCTGGCTTTTGCAGCCACGGAAAGAAGAGGAGTGAAGATGGACGCTCGCTGCCAGTGAGGACAGCGGTGACATTGCAGGCTTTGGTTTCAGGTAAGTGACACATAAAGGGCTACTATGCGATGCACTGTATTAGCACTGGCTATACCCCGGGACATATGATTTGCTTATATCTATGAGATCCAGCATATACAGCTTTTTAAGTGGTTGCCCAACTGAGATAAATTTCCCTGTTTTCTGCTCTTCTGGTCCCGGTTCTTTTTGTGATATTATGACCTTCTGCTAGATTGCAGGCTCGATTACCGATCTGGCTTTGGCTCTGGTGCTATTTGAGTTATTTCTCCCTGCTTGGCCGCACAAGTTCCCTTCTAGTGCCCACACACAAATTATATTTTGCAGACCTACTAATAAAGGCGCCCGTGATGCACTGGATGATTGATGGCCATTCTCAATAAATGAAATATTATGTATCCCACTCTCAAAATTTCTCCTACCTCGTCCTGAGGAAGCCAATAGGCGAAACGTGTAGACGAGAGGATTTTTTGATATTTAATGTATACACTGTATGATTTTAATGTATCTATATTTTTGTGTATTAAAGTTCACATTTTTTAATTACTTTCCCTGTCTTTGCCGTTAAAGTCCGCCCTGTTACTGCTTTTTTAGCAGTCCACGCATTTTTCTATTGAATATTACGGATGTTGGCATATGTGAGTGCCTTTATGTTTTTTTCCCCCCTCTTCCTTCAATTGTTGATGCATAGTAGCCCACTTTGCTTTACCTTTGCAGGGAAATAAAGAGGAAGTAAAACCCACCAGGGTTTACTTCCTCGTACTGTTCTTCCTATTTCATTCCCACATTATATTCATGTGGCACCTTTTTATTGTTTATTTATCCATGCTGTCATCAGAAAAATAAAGCCTGACCATTGCCATATTAAAAATGTCAGATTCAGATGATGGTGGTGGTCCTCAAAAGCCCAAGGGGTCAGACAAAAAATCAGAATTGAGATCCATAAAAAGGCCCAAGGTATCCACGGGGGAAAAAAGAGGGGAGAAATGGGAGAGCCCTTATAGTGTTGTACAGTATGTATCTAAATGTAGTTATTTCCTCAAAAAAAAAAAAAATTGGTGACTCTCAATGCTGTGAGGATCCCAATCCTGGATCATCTATGGCAGTGATGGCAAACCTTGGCACCCCAGATGTTTTGGAATTACATTTCCCACGATGCTCAACTACACTGCAGTGTGCATGAGCATTATGGGAAATGCAGTTCCAAAACATCTGGGGCGCCAAGATCCGCCATCACTGCTTTTTAGGGTCTCAGGTGGGTATTGGACTGGATGACTGAAGGTGAAAAGCCCATCGGTAAAATGAATGGCAGAGACGTCTGTCATTATGTGTCTTATGCCTCGTACGCATGACCGGTTTTCCCATCTGAAAAACTGCGACTGGAAAACTACCGAAAAAAAATGAAAAGAGAGCAAGATCTCTTTTTCCCCCACCAGGAAAAAATCCTAGCAGGAAAACCGTTCGTGCATGCTCGGAGAAAATTTGACGCATGCTCTGAAACAATTTGACGCATGCTCTGAAGCATACAACTTAATTTTGTCGGGTCGTAGTCTTTTACGTCACCACGTTCTTGGCAGTCAAAAGTTCACCGGACTTTTGTGTGGGCGTGTAAATGCAAGGCAGGCTTGAGAGGAATTCCATCTGGAAAACCATCGTTTTTTTTATCAAACGGGAAAACCGGTCGTGTGTACGAGGCATAAGGATGGGTCTTAGTCATCAAGTTAGATGAAGCTCACATACACACAATTTTGTGAAAGAGAAAACTGAGAGATATGACAAACATTTCATTTGTTATTCAACAGAAAGTGGCAAGATATAGCCACAAAATGTGTCTTTTGGTGAAGTAAGTCTTTCTAATGCTCGCCTAAGTCAGGGGTCTCCAAACTGCGCCCCGGGGGGTTTCTAGCACAAAGCAAAGCAAATGTATCTCTAAATGAAATGAAAATCTTTTTATTTTATTTTGCACTTATGATCCAAAAAGCTCATGCACAAAAATGTGAAAATGTTTCATATAAACAGTAAAAATATTCGGAAAAGGCAAAAAAAAAAGTTAAGGAGAGAAGGGACACAAAATATTTAGCGTGACAAGGTGTTGATAAAGGGTTATATATGAAAAACGTTTATTAAAAAACCCGTAATCTTCATTATCTACTTTTTTTTACTGTTCATATGAAATGTTTTTACACCTTTACATTTCTTTAGCAGTTATTGCCAGAATGGCTCGAATGATGGGGGCAAGCTTACTGAGGAGAAACAGGAAGTGAGAAAATCAGACAAAGAAAAAAAAACATTTAGAAGGGAAATGGAAGGAAAAGGTAAGTGAACCAACAATGCACTAGCTTAAATGAACCAATTTAGAAAACAAAAAACGAACCTTTACAGCACCTTTAATTTTATGAATGGATGGGATGCTCTGTGCATCCGCTCCATTCATTCTGTGCAGAGATGGAGATAAGGGATGTGTCCTCAATCTTCTTCCTATGTCTAGGTAAAACATCAAAAGTCTGTTTAGAGCCCTGTCCCCCAATGGGGCTCCTAAAAAAAAAACATAAAAAAAAAATTAATGATTTATATATATTTGTGATGTAAGTACGATACTTTTTATAAATAAATGTTTTGCTAGACGATATCACCCTATGGTCCTCTCCCTTCTTTTAATCCATATTGCTACGGAACTTTTCATATAGCATACGAGTATACGGTTTACCGGAGGAGTGTCCAGGGTGTTTTCGCATTGGGTCTGAGGTCCATCCTTTACAGTACACAAGCTAAAGGCCGCGGCTAAGTCATAGCCGACTGTGCGTATGTGGCTTATTTATCTTCGTTTGTGGGCACTTCGGTTTGCAAGCACTGTGATGTTACCTGATTGGACTTCTTTGGACTTGTACAATCTATGGTCCTATTGTGACTTTTTGTTTTTTTAATGTCACAATGTAGAGTATAAGATTTCCTATCATCTGTGCCCAGTCTTACCACACAGAGTGAATCCAGCGCTGAGTAATCCTCTTTTAATGTTCAGTGAAAATTAACCGAATTCCGGATAAAAACTTGCCAAATTATAAAGTCCGTGGGGTAGATTCATGTACAGATCCGACGGTGTATCTACTGATACACCGTCGGATCTGTGAGATCCGACGCTCGGATCTATGCGGCTGATTCCTCGAATCAGGTTCCGCATAGATCTCCCTTAGAGCCGACTGGTGTAAGTGAGTTACACTGTCGGTTCTTAGGCTGCATTCTCCCGCCGTCCGCTAGGTGGCGCTTCTTTTTTTCTACGCGACGAATATACAAATGAGGAGAACCGCCGATTCAGAACCGAACGCCCGGCCGTCGCTTTTTTTTTACGTCGTTTGCGTTCGTCTTTTTCCGGCGGATGGTTACCCCTGCTATATGCGGGGTAAGTGCGGCGGATCCTATGTTAAGTATGGCCGTCGTTCCCGCGTCGAGTTTTGAATTTTTTACGTCGTTTACGTAAGTCGTCCGGGAATACGGCCATACGTTAATTGCGTTAACATCGAAAACAATGACGTCCTTGCGACGTCATTTAATGCAATGCACGCTGGGAAATTTAGCCGGCGGCGCATGCGCAGTACGATCGGCGCGGGGACGCGCGTGATTTAAATAGTAAACTCCCCCTAGCCGCGGAATTTGCATTCCGCCGGGGGATTTACGATCCGCCAGGGCTAATTACGAGGCAAGTGCTTTCTGAATACAGCACTTGCCTCAAAAACTGGCGCAGGCGGATCGTAAAAAAGATAGATCACGCGGATCAAAAGATCCGCTGATCTACATGAATCTACCCCCGTATCTCTGTTCTTGCTTTGAGTGACAGGTTATTTACATATCTAGCTTGGACATGTTTATCATATGTTATGTTATGTTTATCATAACATGAGGTGATCCAAAGTTCATTGTATATTACCAGGATGTGTTATGTGAGGGAAGGGTAAATTTCTCACTTTTTATACTGTGAATCACCTCATGTTATGATAAACATAACATAACATATGATAAACATGTCCAAGCTAGATATGTAAATAACCTGTCAATCAAAGCAAGAAGACAGAAACAGACTTTTTATTTAGGCAGGTTTTTATCTGGAATTCTGTTAATTTTCACTGAACATTAAAAGAGGATTTCTCAGATCTGGATTAACTCTGTGTGGCAAGACTGGGCACAGATGATAGGAAATCTTATACTCTACATTGTGACACATCCACTTTAAATTTGGCTCAGTTCTTCTTTTATTTATAATTATTGGAACCAACATAAGTCGCAGCTACTTTGAAAAAGATTCCTGCACTCATTGTTTGCGATTTCATTGTGACATGCATTGACTTCTTTAATATGAAGTCACAAGCCGCAATGAAATCGCAGATCCAAATCGCACTGATCGGGCAGCTTTTAAATCACACTGAAGTAGTGCGATTGTAAAGCAGCACTGGTGTGAGCCAGGGCTCAATGAGATCGCTCACATTCACTGCACACCCTCTATCAGCTTAGGCTTTTATTTCATCCTCAGGCTGCAACAGTGTAAAGGCCCATACACATGGTCGGACTTTTTGACAACAAACTTCAAAATGAGCAGGTTTTCAAAAAAATGTGAACGTGTGTACGCTCCATCGGACCAACTTTTTCAGTTTTTATCTGAAACTTTTCGGCAACAAAATTCCTACGGTGCAAAGTTCTACCGTTTATACAGAGGCGTATCTAGTGAAAATGGCGCCTATGGCAAGCACTGAAACTGCGCCCCTGTCAAAACATTTGAAACCTTTCAGATAACCAGGGGCAGGGAGGGACGCAGTGTGACAAGGACAAGGGAGACGTTGGGGACCACTGGCATCTAGTGCTGAATTTTTTTTTGGGGGGGGGGGGGGCCAACAAACTGAAAGAATAATTAATTACAGCCATTGTGCCCATCAAAAGCAGCCACTGTGCCAATGAAACGCAGCCACTGTGCCATCAATGGCCAGTCATTGGCCGTCATGGGGGCGCCTGTCACTCCCCTCCCCAGGCCAAGTTGCAATTTTAGCAATTGCTGTGCTGGCGCCGCGCTTCAACAGACCGGCTGCAACGTGGTGGAGCTACATTTGTGCGGGAGGCGGCCACAGGAGGACGGGTCGCCCCTTCCCATGGCGACCATTGGCACTTGCCATGGCTGCCATACCCTAGATACACCACTGCGTTTATACAGAAATCCATCAAACTTTAGTCCGAAGTACAAATACGCATGCTCAGAACCAATGTTATAATCAACCAACAATAGCAGAAGTTGACCAAAGGGTGGCAGTAAAGAGCAGAAAAGAGCAAAAAAAACCATGTGATTTTGGAAAGGTTTGCTGAAAAAGTCCTGCCGTGGGGTATGCATACCAAGTGCACGACCAACGCCCTTCAAACTAAAATCCACGGAAAAGTTTGTTTGAAGTCCGATCATGTGTACAAGGCTTAAGGGGACTTCTATCAAATTGGAGATTTAATGACATTTCCAAATGAGAAAGTCTTCACAAATCATGTTAATTAGGTCTCTTTCCAGCTCAATAATACATTCCTTAGAAGTTATCACCTGAGTGTAATGTGCATGACTGGGACATCGCACCCACACATGGAAGCTATGCACACCCTAGCTATAACCATTCTTGTGCTTGATGACATTTTTTACATTGCTTGATGAGTCAACACCCATACAGTGTTTTCTTTTGGTTTATTATCTGGTGACTATGAGGGCTGAGAAGCATGTGACACATTGATTTGGTGTATTCCTGCTTTAGATGGTGACAGGTGCAGAGGACTAGTACAGACTGTCCCACACACACAGGACTCTGTAAAGTCCCCTTCTGCCTTGTAAATGATGTGAATCAGGTATGTGGTCAGAGGATCAAACCGCAAATTCAGAAACACACAGTTAACTTTACTGTATACAGTTACTAAAGTATAGGACTCGTTGTTTACTCATTGTTTACCTTTTAGGCAAACAAAAGCATATCTTTTGGATGCTTTTCTGTAAAAGGATCTGAATGTACTGTACAGTAAAACCTTGGATTGAGAGTAACTTGGTTGGAGAAGAGAGGGGCCTCTAAGTGTAATAATATGGTTACATTAAAGGGGTTGTAAAGGTTTGTTTTTATTTTCTAAATAGGTTCCTTTAAGCTAGTGCATTGTTGGTTCACTTACCTGTTTTCTTTGTCAGAATTTTGTTATTTCCTGTTCCTCCTTAGTAAGCTGTTCTGGCTGACTAACCCCCAGCCAGAACAGCTCGGATGATGGGGGCAAGCTTACTAAGGAGTAGGTATGAGCTTTGCGTTCGATACGTTCGACGAAATTCGAACAAAAGCGGTTGTTCGCGCCAAATTCGAGTAATGCAAAATGGCCCATAATTCACTGCGGCATTGCTCGCTGATGATTGGCCAAGCATACTGTATGTCCCGCATGCTTGGCCAATCACAGCGCGCAAAAAACGAAGAGCCATAATTGGTCAAAGCCTGGGTGGCTTTGGCCAATTATGGCTCAGAGCTTTAGCACACGCCCCACACTATATAAGGCCGCCTGCTGGGTGGCCTCGTATAGTGTGTTCCGGCTTGTTAGTGAAAGCAGTCAGAGAGACAGAGAGATTGTCTTTTTATATAGCTAGATAGAGCAGGCAGGCAGGCTAGTCAGTTTAGCTTAATTTACAGTGTATAGAGGATATATATACATCCCTAGGAGTTGTACATATATTTATACACTGTATAGTTTAGATAGATCAGTTTTTCCTAATTTACTGGCAGGCAGGTGATTGTGCTATTTAAAGACGTTATCACATGTATAGACACCCAGCAGGTACAATATTTAAAGGAATTTTAAAAATTTTTTATTTAAGCATCATTAAAATCACTGCTCCTGGAGCAGTGATTTTAATGATGCTTAACTTAAAAAAAAAAAAAAAGAAAAATTCCTTTCAATATTGTACCTGCTGGGTGGATATAGTTTGCCTGTGAAACGTCTTTGAGAACCCGGGTCTTGCCCGAGGGAACATGTATCAATGGAAAAAAAAGTTTTAAAAATGGTCATTTTTTCAGGAGTCCTGCTCCTGAAAAAACGACCGTTTTTTTAACTTTTTTCCATTTATACATGTTCCCTGGAGCAAGACCCGGGTTCTCAAAGACGTTTTCCAACAATAACTTAAATTTTGGTCTTTAACCACTTAAGACCCGGACCAATACGCTGGCAAATGACCCAAGGGGTTTTTGCGATTCGGCACTGCGTCGCTTTAACAGACAATTGCGCGGTCGTGCGACGTGGCTCCCAAACAAAATTTGCGTCCTTTTTTTCCCACAAATAGAGCTTTCTTTTGGTGGTATTTGATCGCCTCTGCGATTTTTATTTTTTGCGCTATATACAAAAATAGAGCGACATTTTTGAAAAAAAATCAATATTTTTTACTTTTTGTTATAATAAAAAAACAATAAACTAAATTTTAGTCAAACATTTAGGCCAAAATTTATTTAGCCACATGTCTTTAGTAAAAAAAAAAATCGCATTAAAAAAAAATTAGCTACCTAGCGGGAACAGCGACACTAATACAGCGATCAGAAAAATGATCGCTTAGTGATGCTGGCAATAGGGAGTGAAAGGGTTAACTAGGGCAGTGATCAAGGGGTTAAAACTTTATTGGGGGGGGGTGGGGGGGCTACCCTGACACTAACACTGACTGACTGTCACACTGTCTGTCACACTGACACTAAATACAGTAATCATACATGTATGATTACTGCATTCAGTGACACTGTGACAGGGGGGAGGGGGGGGGGCGGATCGCTCCTGCAGCCGCGCGGACCACCGCATGTACGGGGGGGGGTCCGATCGGACCCCCGATCCCCCCCAAGGCACCAACGTATATATACGTTGATGTGCCTGTCGGTGCCATTCTGCCGACGTAAATGTACATGCGGCGGTCCTTAAGTGGTTAAAATGATCGTTTTTTAATTCGAATGTTCGAGTCCCATAGACTTCGGTGGGGTTCTAAATGTTCGCGCGAACGGTCGGTCTGTTCGACGGTTCTGGTGGGAACCGAACGCAGGGGTGTTCGGCTCATCCCTACTAAGGAGAAACAGGAAGTGAGAAATTCACTAGGAACACCAGTGGCTGGGCACCCTAGGCAGCAGTGCGGCTGCCTAGTTTGCCTAGTGGTAGCACTGGCTCTGGTGAGTTTAGGGGTCTGCCTGCTGTAGTCAATTGATCAGTTTGGGCGCTTTCACACTGGCTTTCTGATCAGGTCCACCTGTCAGTTTTTCAGGCGGACTTGATCGAACACTCTATTCACCCCTATGGGGAAGCAGTGACATGTCCGCTGACACTCGCTGCTATCTGATCTGATGCTGTCTGTCAAATCCAGGTGGATGGTGACTCTATTTTCTATTCGTCTGGCAGATCGAATGGGATCGGATGAAAACATACCGCCTTAAGATGCATTAAAGAGGTTGTATAGTTAACAAAAAAAAAAAATTACTGTCTGGTTATGAAATACTTACCTTAGAACGAGGCATCTGTACCTCTGGCGGTCCACGTCGAGGGAGATGACATTACCCCTCGGCGTGTCTTCCGGGTATCGCGGCTCCAGCACTGCGAATGCGCGCGGGAGACTTCTTTCTGGCAAGGGCTGGCGTCTGCCGGGTCTTAAGCCGAGAATGCCCTGTGCGCATGCGCCGCTGCATTCAGTAGCAAGGGGAATACCTCTTAAACCATAAAGGTTTAGAAGATATTTTCTTTAGCTACAGGTAAGCCTTATTATAGGTTTACCTGTAGGTAAAAGTCAAAAAAGAGACTATACAATCACTTCAAGGTGAAAAAACACAAGGGATTACAACCCCTTTAAGTGGTTAAGCTTTGACAAAAAAAAACTAATTTTTTTTATGGTTGAACTGGATGGACTTGTGTCTTTTTTCAACCTGACTAACTATGTAACTAAATTCTGGAAGCTGATCGGTTTCTATGTAGAGCTGCACTAGATTTTGCACTCTTCAGTTTCAGTAGTAAATCATCCCCATTGAGTCAGGTTAACAACAAGCATTTTCATGAGGCGATTGACAACGGCAGCCGCTGTATTTACTTTACCAGTTACCCCTAACTACATTGTATTGGTTTCCATTTATTTTGCTTTGTTTTTACCAATTTGGACAAAATAGACTTTCTTTCCTGCATATCATTTCTTTCCACCTACCAGCCCCTGTTCTGTGTCACCGGTTCCAACACACCCACAAAGTTTGTCCCAAGCTACTACTCCATCCCAACTGTATCCATGGAAGCTATCAGCAGAGAGGTGGCTTAGCTTGAAGTGGTTACACCAGCTCTGTGGTTTGTGTATCCTGCACACATGGAAGTCAGCAGTCTGTCCAGTTAACCCTGTGAGGGTATTAGTCATGACTTCAGATGATACGCTCGCCATGTGGTGCCGTCCATGGCTAAAGAACGGTTAATCCCTGTGAAGGCACTTGCTTCCTAGAATTTTTTCCAGACTGTTTGTCTAGAAATAATAGTACCGTAGTGACATAAGTATGTTTTATCTCTATCGCTATGGCATAGTTATCATTTGCTCTTATCTGAAATATAATACGTATTATTAGATCAGGTTCTTCACGTCTCTTGGTCTTTCACAATGTTGTACCACACTGGTCATTTAGGGCAAATCATTGCCTTCTTGTTTACAAAGGAAAGGCTTCATCATTATGCTACAAAGTGTGATGCTAGCTAAATACATTATTATAAAGTATACATGTTTTTTTTTTTTTTGTATTTGAAAATGAATTAAAGCGCACGCACAGTGTTCACAATGACGCGACGGGTTCGCGCACGCCGCGTGCCCCTAGCCGCTTTAAATGACAGGACATCATATGACGTGCTGTCATTTGACGGCGGGCCGGTATCAAGTGGTTAAACAAATATACATTTCTGTAGCTGAAGCTATGATTAAACACTAAATATAGTGTGAAACGCGTCAGCTCTGCCGGTGTGCTGTGACATGTTGTGCTGTTTTTCCATTTTTGGATTTTACAATAAAGGCAATTGCCTTTTACTTCGGAGTGTGGCTGTCCAGAAAAATGTGTTCTTTTGTTTTGCATACATTTCTGTAGGGACGTATGTGCCAACAGGAAGAACCATAGTGGCCAGCAGGGAAAGCGAGTCTTCCACTTATCCAACGACTGAATGCATGCAGCAGCTGGGGAGCAGAGAAGCAGCAGCTTTTCCATCCACGGGCTGCTGGAATGATTAGTATATGCATGCTTTTTGACAGATCCCCGGTCCGACGCCCAGCTAAGCCTCTCAATGAGCTGCTGAGAGTCTAAGCCGGCCGCTTCCGAGAAGAGGGCAGAGAAGAGACTTGACTGACTGACAGTCAGCAGCTCTGCTCGGAGATCTGTGATAACCACGTGATCAGCGTTGTGTGGTTGCTCAGTTCTCAGTGGCCCCAGCGGACAGATGCAGCTTCGGACCGATGCTGCATTCACCTAGGTAAGTATAAAAAAAAATACTTTACATACTGTGGCGGCTGCCTTTAACCTCAGTCTTCCCGTGTGTGGCACGGGGTGAGATTTTTAAGCTACGATCGGTAACCCCGTGCCACACACGGACTTGCCTCGCTGGATGCAGAAAAGAGTTTACTTACCTTTTCTCTGCGATCCAGCGATGAATCCCTGCAGTACACGGCGGCCGGATGTCCGCCTGATGCTGTGTGTACCTCCGATTCCCTTCCCTGCGAGCGTCGCGACGTAGGGGGGGGAACGGCGCCAAATTCAAAAATGTAAACAAACACTATACATACAGTACACTGTAATCTTATAGATTACAGTACTGTATGTAAAAAATACACACCCCCCATGTCCCTAGTGGTCTGCCCTGTACACTACATGTCCTTTTATATAATAAAAACTGTTCTTTCTCCCTGCAAACTGTAGATTGCCCATAGCAACCAAAAGTGTCCCTTTATGGCAAAAATAGTTTTAGAGCAGCTAAAAAACAGTGATAATAAATCAGAATCACTTGCAGAATTTAGCGATAGCGATTTATGGGGAAATTCGTCATAAAAAAAAAAAAATGACAGCAAAAATTCTGCAACTGAGCAAATTTCAGTGATTTTGATTTGATTACATTATTGAATAATTTTTACTATAATTATATTATTATTTGTTATAATTTTTTATAATTATTTATTATATTATAATTTTTAATAAAAAAAAATAAAAAATCATACCCGGGATGCCTATTAGACTCTTGTTTGGATAGATTTCAGTGAGTTATTCCTAAGAATTACAAGCCTACAGTATAAAACGCCAAATTCCCTTGCAAATAATGGTACCGCTTTCAGCACCTAAAATCTGAAAGAATCATACCGCCAGGGAGGTTAATATTAGGACACTTGCCTATCCTGGAATCCAGCGATGTCGGCACCCCAGCTTATGTTTCCATCAGCTGTCGGGTGCTGCCACCGCCATTGCGGGTAGGGGAACCTGGAAGTGAAGCCTTGCGCATGTGCAAAACGCTGTGCGCTCTGTTACTCGCCTGGCAGCAGGGGAAGGAGGAGGGGGGCCCAACTTGTGATGTACCTCACTGTAGTAAGGTCCGACGGAATTGAGGACAGGGTACCTGTCCCAAACAGGTACCCCCTCCCCCCGAAAGGTGCCAAATGTGGCACCGTAGGGAGGGAGGAATCAGATAAGCGGAAGTTCCACTTTTGGGTAAAACTCCTCTATAGGCAAAACTGTACATTACATACAAAAAGGGTGCCATTTCATATTATAAATTTTAGCAAGTGCAACCACAACTTTGCCATTGTTTCTTTATTTCTGGGAGGAGAGTTGCAAGCTTGCTGCCAAATAAAAAATAATTTTAGTGCTGTTTTTTTTTTGTAGTGTGTACCTACACGCAGGGTCTACAATCAGTCACCAAGCATTATTTCTGCAGCCTGGTCATAAACGAGAAAGGCCTGTTGTCAACAAGTTGTCGTTGAACTGGAAATGCATGTGGTCACTTAACCTAACAGCATTTCTTTGGCATATAGGAACAGGGTAAACATGCAGACTCCATGCAGATGGCATCCTGGTTGGGGTCCAAACTGAGGACCCCACTACTGTAAGGTGGATGGGCTAACCACTAAGCCACTATAAAGGCCTTGTTTATATCCAGTGTTGCCAACCTACCAACCTGGTTGGGGTCCAAACTGAGGACCCCACTACTGTAAGGTGGATGGGCTAACCACTAAGCCACTATAAAGGCCTTGTTTATATCCAGTGTTGCCAACCTACCAGATTGAAATTTACTGGCAGGACACCCGAAATTTAGTGGCGCAGCCACGTTTTTACTGGCATTTCACGAAAGTTACTAAATTACATTTTTAGGTGCAAATGTAGTATTTAGGCTACAAACAAGTACGCTAGGCAAATAGCAATGTGATTTAAGGTAGATATTTAGGTAAAAAACATATTTTTGTTATTTTCAATATAATAAGAGCAAAATATTTAGTCACATCACCCCCTGCCTCCATCCCCCTCTGCCACCAACACCCCCTGCCTTCACTCACCTCTGCGGTGCCACAATCTCCCCCTGCCTCCAATCACCCCCTGCCTCCATCGTCCCCTGCCTCCATCCCCCTCTGCAGTGCCACCAACAACCCCTGTCTCCATCCCCCAACTTCTGCGGTGCCACCATCACCTCCTGCTTCCAATCTCCATGTGCAGTTCCAAGCCAAACCGATCTCGGCTATTTTTACTGGCACATTCCTGCAACCACAAACATTTACGAACGGGGGGAAAAAAGTGCCCGTTTATACGAACTGTCTGTAAAAATACGGACGGTTGGCAACTCTGTTTATATCCCTGATACATGGAACCCACTTTCTTCTTGCTTGTGAATGAATGAATCCACAAAATAAGGATATTCATAGTAGCATTTGTTGTTTTAGGTCAGAACTTTTTTTCCCTTCTTTCAATGTTTCTCTGCACACTACACTTTTACACACCAGATTCCTGAATGCTCCCTCCCCCATGTCGTTTCCTATACATATCACTTGTGGAGGTCTCATTGATGTCAGTTGGATACTTCAAGATTCACTCATCTCTGAAATTAGGAATGAGTGGCTTTTCAAGACGCTGATAGCTCTGGCCTGGCAGAAACTGGAGGCATAGTACGGCCTGCCAGTCCTGGAGGGAGCTTACAAACATCAGATTTTCTTAAAGGGACAAAATGACACTTTTTTCACAAACTTAGTGCAATGTTACTTAAAAATACCTATAGTCTTGGAAATGTGATTTTAGATATACAGTACTGTACATGTGAGATATACATGTAAATAATAAAAGTGTATTGAAGCCCAACTCCAAAAAAAAAAAAAAAATATTTTGACCAGAGTGGAGGTGTCACCATCAGGTACATTTCCTTCACTTCCTGCCTTCATGACAAGACAAGGCATTATCAGGACAGGAAGACCCAAATCAGAGACAGAGACAGCAGCAAACCCAGTTTTTATTGTAGTGGAAAAATTTAGGACTGGTGCATTGTGGTAATGCATGCATTACTGCAACAATGTTATCGCATGTTATGTTAATGCATAGCTCTGTGCCTGTCCCTGATTTCAAGGGACTAGCCTTGATTTGGAACAAAGTCCCTCTGTCCCTTTATCCTCCTAATTTTTCCCTTGATTTAGTCTGATCTATATAGTTGCATATAAAATGCACTTTTTTTAAAAAGTGTTTCCCAGTGTTAAAGCTTTCATTCAAATTATAAATGGCTGCATTCATAAATTGCTAAACCAGTATAAAGGAATAATCAGGGTAAAAAAAAGCACTTGTGGGTTTAACTAATTTTTTATTTTTTTTGTTATTTATTTCGAAAAAAAGAGTAACAAAAACAGAAAGAGGATACAACAACAAATAGTATATTCATATCTTATATATACCATATAAAAAATACATCCCAGTAACAGGTCATTTTCCCATCCTACTTACGCCTCATAAGGAGGTCATGTCATCCCCTCATATTTCTAACGTAGTATCTATACTCCTGTTATTTTAATCGTATTAAACATACAAGACACAAACATTACACAGTAACCCCCTACCAATTAACATATCAAGGAAGGAAAAAAAAACAACTAAAGGGAAAGGGAGACTCCTGGCCTCAAAGAGGGGCCAGGCCGCTCACCCATGTCCCCCTCTTATAACCCCAAGGGGCCCTGCTCTTCTCTCTCTTCTCCAAATAACCTCTAATAACTAATCCTTTTTGTATAGTTCGTCTTTAAGGGGAAGTGGCAGGGGGTGTGTCCTCTGCCTACAAACTTTTGCTAATAGGTGTCCATCATTCCCATTTCAGAAAGTTGGGAGGTATAGTGGTTATTGGCACTTCAATACACTAAGCAGCTCGGATGCACATGTGTCAAAGCACTGATCACTGTATTACTATGTCGCTGGTTCCCAAAAAAGTGTCAAAAATGTCCGATCTGTCACCGCAATGTCACAGTCCTGCTAAAAATAGCTGATCGCGATAAAATAATAAAAATAAATCTATCACCTACCTATTTTGTAGACGCTACGGGGGTAGCAAATCCGTTTTGCACTACAAGTGCAAACTATAGGTGCAAAGTGCATTTGAAATTGGACTGAAAGTTCACTTTGAAGTGCAGTCGCTGTAAATCCGAGGGGGCCATGCAGGGAAAATAAAAAACAGCATTTTAGCTTGCACATGATATAAATGGATGATATAAATCAGCAGAGCTTCCCCTCATTTCGGATCTACCCCTCAGATTTACAGCAACTGCACTTCCAAGTGCACTTTCAGTGCAATTTCAAGTGCACTTTTAACTTGTAGTTTGTTTGCACTTGTAGTGCAAAGTGGATTTGCCTTTCGTAAATAACCCCCTATAACTTTTGACCAAACCAATCAACATGCTAATTGCTGTCTTTTTTACCAAGAATATGTAAAAGAATACATATTGACCTAAACTAATGAATACATAATTTTTTTCGTTTTTTTTATATATATATTTTTTTGGATATGCACTGTAGCAGAAAGTAAAAAAATATTGTTTTTTTTTTTTTCAAACTTGTCAGTCAATTTTTGTTTATGCACAAAAAATTTAAACCGCAGAAGTGATCAAATACCACAAAAAAAGCTCTATTTGTGGGAAAAGGAGGTCAATTTTGTTTGGGTACAGCGATACACGTGCAAATGTCAGTTAAAGTTAACGCAGTGCCGTATCGCAAAAATGGCCTGGTCATTAAGGGGGTAAATCCTTCCAGGGCTGAAGTGGTTAATATTCTGGTCAATGAAATTAATGAATGTCATTATGCTATGATGTGCCTAAAAGCGTGTGCAAAACAGCTTTAGGTGCAATTTTCACCCGCTTTTTCCTGCCAGAAGCAAAGGCGTTCAGAGGAGCTGGGCAAATGCCAAGCGTGCACGAGGCCATAATGTTAAACCATTGCAATGTTTGGTTTTATCCCTTTTATTTAGTTGTCTACTTGGAGTGCATTGATTAGGTTGAGCCTCTGCGGATAGAAATATGGAAGCTGTCACTGTTGACTTTTTTAAAGGTTGCAGAGTCTTGGCTTGTAAACCTGATCTTTACTTCTTGGGGATGATTTAATAAAAAAAAAGGGCATTTTTCACTGAGCTTATAAAGCTGTGTTCGCTTCAATTATCCAATCGTATGTGAAGTAAAATACATTTTTTTTCCTTTTATTTGCACACGATTTACTTTAGAAAAATCCCCACTGAGTCAATGACCTAGAACAAGCATGCAGCCAGTAAAGTCTAAAATGTCTGAACTAGGGTGCACATGTGTCCCGGATTGCCCGGGACTGTCCCGGGCACCTTCATTCCGGGACAATACAATGTCCCGGAATGAAATAAAGGACACAGCCACCCCATACTAACTAATAACTACATTTCCGGAACTGGTTGCTAGGAACGGCGCTGCCTGGCATCTTGCAACCAGTGACAATTTACTCTCAGACAGGGAGTCCGGGAGCGAGGCCTCATGCAGAGGGAGTGACAGCAGCACTGCATCTGGTGGCAGGCTATGGGTGGCAAACGGCACTGCATCTGATGGCAGGTTATGGGTGGCAAGCGGCTCTGCATCTGGTGGCAAGTGGCACAATTACCTGACAAATAACCCACCACCAAATTCCCCATCAACCCCCGAGACTACATTACCCCCTGACCCCCTCATCTTTTATTGGGGAAGGTGTGAGAGGGGGTGTGTCCTTGAATGGCCATTTTTTAAATGTGGTCACCCTAGTCTGAACTCCTGCCATGCATGCTTTTCCAGGTCAGTGGCTCACAAGGCAGTAAACCCGGGATCAGAATGGTAGCACCACACTTTAGCCCTGGTTCGTTATGTCATGCGATTTGTCATGCGATTTGATCAATCAAATCACATGGCAAGTCGCAGCCTATTGGAGGCAATGGCACTGTTTTAATTGGTGGGACACCGATTTTGCAGCACCGCACCGATTTGCAAAAGTAGTTTCTGCACTACTTTTACCGGTTTCAGGTACGATTTCAATAGACATCTGTGCATGAAGCCCCCACAGATGTCTATCAAGTAGCACCTGATATCACGCTGACCTTTCTACTTTGAGATCACGCTACTTCAAGTGAAATAGCGCAATTTCAAAGTAGCATCAACGTGAACCAACACTTAAAAACAAATCAGAAATTGCTGCTCTCATTTTCACCTCCTTACAGGTCCTCTTTAAGGTGCCAGTGCTAACACTTTCTAAGTCTTCCAATGACAACAAAAGGAAAATTGACTCCGGAATACTGCAGAGGGCACAGTGCAAGGCCAAAAATAGTGGAGAAGGAAAAAAAGTCATGAGGGGGAGGGATGCCATTCACATTCTAAAGCACTGAACCTATCTAGCTAGGAGTGACCTTGCACAACTCAATACTCTTAAAACATAAATTGTGGCCCCAGAATGTTGGAAATTCTCCAAATTCACTAAAATCCACAAGATTGTGGTACATGAACCTAACTGGGGATGCCTGAATTCAAGCAAAATGGCTTTTGATCATCTCAGTAGTCTTGATTCGACATTCAAAACTCAGGGAATTAATCAAGCGTATTAAAAATATAACTAAATGCATTTTTTTTAATAGAGTGGCGAGGCAATAGAGTCACTGGGGGGATTTACTAAAACTGAAGTAATCTAGTGCCACTGTGCATGGTAGCCAAGCAGCTTCTAACTTTAGCGTGTTAAATTAAAGCGGTTGTATACCCTCTGAATTTTTGATTTTTTTTTACCCCTGTAAGACAAAAGGCTCATTGAGCTAGTATGCACCGCATACTAGCTCATTATTAAATACTTACCTTAGAACGAAGCGTCAGTAACTCACCTGTTCCACGCCAAGGTAGCTGACATTGCCTCGGGATGTCTTCTGTATATTGCGGCTTCAGCCCTCTGAGTGACGTTAGAAAGATCCGGTGTCTGCTGGGCTTTCAGCCGAGAATCCCATGTGCACATGAGCCGCTGCAGTCAGCGGCTCACTGCGAGGGGACTATCTCCTAAACCATACAGGTTTAGGAGATATTTTTTGTACCTACAGGTAAGCCTTATTATAGGCTTACCTGTAGGTAAAAGTAAAAAAACTGACTATGCATCCACTTTAAGCTTTGACCATAAAATCTGGAAGCTGATTAGTTTCTATGCTGCACCGGATTTTGCACTCCCCAGTTTTAATAAATCTCCCTCACTGTCAAATTCTTATTGCTGTCTGTGTTCCCATTAGGGAGGCTCGCTCTCGCTAATCATCCTCACCAATGTTATGAGGAATGAAAGTGAGTGTAAAGTGTAAATCCAAAGATTTGAGTTGCCACCAGGACAGGAATATCTTCCAGTGGGGACACTCAGCCCCCAAACGTTTTATATATATGTATATATATATATATATATATATATATATATATATATAGATAGATAGATAGATAGATAGATAGATAGATAGATAGATAGATAGATAGATAGATAGATAGATATCTAGATAGATAGATATATCTATATTTTTTCGTTAGGCCCTGGAGAATAAAATGGTGGGTGCAGTTTTATGTCACATGGTATTTGAGCAGCGGTTATTCAAACACACTTTAATTAATTCTAATGTACAAAAACACAATATAATACCCACTTGTTTGGTAAAGTAATAAAAGATGACGTTACGTCGAGGAAATCTATAACTAACTTGTCATGCTTTAAAATTGATTACTCCTGTGGAATGGTGACAAACTACGGTCTCCATAGGCAACTCTTTAAAAGCCTATATCTGTTTAGAATTACTGTACAAAGAAGGTCTGGTGATAGAATTATTGCTCTCGCTATAATGTTCACGGCGATACCTCACAAGTGTGGTACGAAAATGTACATATGCGTGCGCACGAGCATTGGGGGGGGGGGGGGAATACACTTTAAATTTTTTTATATTTTATTTTTTACACTCTCTCTTTCATTATTTGTTTTGATAACTTTTATTGCTATCACAAGGCATGAACAACATACCTTGTGATAGAATGGGCAGTGACAGGTTCTTTTTACTGAGATATCTGGGGTCTATTTTGTTGTAATTGTTATTTTTGTGACGCACATTTGTACTGTATGCATTATTTGTAATAGTAGTGAGTGTTCCTATCATTGTTATTATTTTTGTGATACAAATTTGACATAACACACAAACACACATTTTAATACAAAGGATGACAAGCAAAATTCTTCCAGTGTTACTAATGAAAATATAATTACAGCTGAACTTAAAAAACTTGTTGTTCTAGATAATTATAAATCTAAACTTACCTATAAGGCCTCGTACACACGATCAAATCTGTCTGCTGGAAACGGTCTGCTAGACCGTTTCAGCAGACAGATTCGATCGTGTGTACGGGCAAACAGACGGATTTGGCCACCCGACAGATTTCAAAGCATGCTTTGAAATCTGTCGGCTGGGAACCCGTCCGCCCGACATGTCTGCTGGTTAGTACGCTAACCAGCAGACATGTCTTCTCGCACACGCGCCAAATGGTTTCGACACATGCGCGGAAGTGTTTTACTTCCTGGTGCGGTGACGTGGCGGCGTCAACGTTACCGCCACGTCACCGACACGTCAGCGCGCTCTCTGCTGGCGGGGATTTTGGTTTGCTCGTGTGTACACGCGAGCAAACCAAAATGCCAGCAGACAGATTTGTTCAAATCGGTCGGACAGACCGTTTTGAACAAATCTATTTACTCGTGTGTACGAGGCCTAAGAGATGTATGTTTTTCCGTTCTATTTTGATAATAACCCCTGAAGAAGAGGGGCAGAAGAGCCACCCACCTTGGTCGCCATACCACGGGGGTCTCTGACTTTTAGGCCTCGTACACACGACCGTTTCTCGGCAGAAACCTGGAAGAAAACTGCTTCTTGCCGAGATTCCCATTCATGTGTACGAGGGATTCAAGTTTCTCATCTGGAAATCTGGCCAGAATCTCGACGAGAAAAAAAAGAGAACCTGCTCTCTTTTTTCTCGTTGAGATTCTTGTCGGCCTGTTTCCCGACTAGGAACCCGAGGGTGTGTATACTTACCTGTCGCCGTGGAAACCCACGCATGCTTGAAATGACTTTGACGCATGCGCGATAGCATCCACGGCATAGGTAGGGGAAAGCAAAATGGCCGCGACGGCATCGAATGTGACGAGCGCATGCTCGTCATACGCGATGACGTCACTGCGTTCTTTCCTTTCAACCGCAGTTCTTTTGAAATGACAGTCAGTACACTCTGGCGGCAAGATTTTCTTGCCAAGAATCTCGTCAAGGAAAAGCTATGACTAAGCATCTATCAATGATGTGAAACATGTTAGCTTTTTTGTCCCCTATGTCCACTTTCTACCATTGATTGCAGTGTTGCATGAATTTTTGGATGCTATACAGCTTTGGATTTTATCCTTTGTTCATTTTGTTTCAATAAGCAGCAGTCCAGGAACATTTATTTTTTCCACGGATCAGCGCAGAGTCTGCACCTGTCATACTACAGGGCGGGAGTACAGCATAGGTCGCAGGGCTTGGAGCGGTACTCTTTTCCAAGGAAAAGAACAGGTTTTTCCTGACGAGATTCTCGGACGTGTGTACGAGGCCTTATGCTTCTGCAATGTTTTGCACTGTGCAGGACTGAGCTGTCAAAGTGACAGCTGCCTGCTGCAGATTACAGTAGGAGATCCCAGCTCTCCCTATGTAACCAACAGGACTGTGTGCTCCTAATAAACAGTGCAGAGAACTCTTGTCATTGAGCTCTGATGATTCACCTTCTCCCTGGGTAATCCGTAGGGCTGAGATATCAGTTTGGCAGCTCGGGTCGGGTCCTGCTCTGTATTCATTTATTAATAAAAACTACAACTTTTGTAAGCAATAATAATAATAATAAATAAAAAATCAACATTTTAGCTCCTTTTTAACAGTGAACCCTTATTATTTTTTATTAACTCCTTCATTCCCATGTCCCATGTTTTTTTTTTTGCTGATGTCCTTTTTAACCGCTTCAATACAGAGAATTTTCCACCCCCTTCCTGCCCAGACCAATTTTTTGTTTTCAGTGCTGTTGCACTTTGAATGACAATTGCGTGGTCATGCAACACTGTACCTAAATGAAATCTTTGTCCCCCCCCCCCCCCCACAAATAGAGCTTTCGTTTGGTGGTATTTGATCACCTCTGCGGTTTTTATTTTTTACGCTATAAAAAAAAGAAGAGCGTCAATTTTGGAAAAAAAACAATATTTTTTACTTTTTGATTTAAAACAAATATATATTTTCCTCAGTTTAGACCGCAAGTAGTGTTCTACATATTTTTGGTTAAAAAAATCGCAATAAGCGTTTATTGATTTGTTTGCGCAAAAGTTATGGAATCTACAAAATAAGATTTATGGCATTTTTAATTATTTATAATTTTTTATGAGTAATGGCGGCGATCTGCGATTTTTATTGTGACCGTGACATTACGACGGACAGATCGGACACTTTTAATACGTTTTTGTGACCATTCACATGTATACAGCGATTAGTGCTATAAAACTGCACTGATTACTGTGTAAATGTGACTGGCAGGGAAGGGGTTAACACTAGGGGGCGATCAAGGGGTTAAATATGTTCCCTAGTGAGTGATTCTAAGTGTAGTGGGAGGGGACTCACAAGGGGAGGAGACCGATCTGTACAGGGAACACACATCGGTCTCCTCATCGGTCTACTGGGAACACACGTCGGTCTCCTCACCTCTGACAGTACATGGATCTGTGTGTTTACACACACAGATCCATGGTCTTTCTGTGATTGCGGGCAATCGCAGGTGCCCGATGGACATCGCGGCTGCCAGGCACGCACACCGGGGCCCGGGCGATTCGGTGCACACGCCCCCTAGCCGCCTGTCAAAATCTGCTCCCCCCCCTTCCTCCCCAAAAGCTCTGTTTCACAAACAGGAGCTGGGGAGGAGGCATTATGCCCCTTTTACACCTGGGCAGGATGTGCGGTGGTGGTAAAGCACCGCTATTTCTAGCTGCGCTTTACTGTTGGAATTGCGGCGGTATTCAGCTACTAGCAGTGCGGTTTTACCCTCCGATAGCAGCCGAAAAAAGGTTAATACCGCCCGCAATATGCCTCTGCAGAGGCGCATTGCCGGCTGTATAGCCGCGGTTTCCCATTGCTTTCAATAGGAAGGAGCGGTGGTGGAGCGGTAAATACACCGCTCCAAAGATGCGGCTAGCAGGACTTTTGGAGCGTTCCTGCTAGCACTTTCACACTGGAGAAACAGCAGCCACTGTTTCAGGTCGGTTTGCAGGCGCTATTTTTAGCGCAATAGGGCCTGCAAACCAGCCCAGTGTGAAAGGGGTCTTAAAGAGGAAGTTCCACTTTTGGGTGGAACTCAGCTTTAAGTATCATTGTTTTCAGCTACCCATTTCTCCATATGCATAATACTATTAAGAGTTGTAGCACTACCCCCTCAGGAGCCGCTGGTTGTTGTTTGGGATCGGCATATTAAGTTACCTGGTGATGTGTCTAGGGGTAGTAGCAGTGAGTATTAGCAGTGAGTGAATGTCCAGTCACCAAATGGATTTTTCAATGCTTTATTCCAGGGCCCAACAACGGCCAACATCAACAAGGGGATAGGAAAGGTTGATGAAGCAATAGAGAACAGTGCGGTATCAGGCCTGGATATAACACAGAGCAGTCTCGCTCTCGGTAGTAGTAGATACAGTTCGTCTCCATTCAGGAGGAGTGGGTGAAGTGCCTCCGGACAGACTCCTGTTATAAGCCTGGCAGCCGAAATGTCACTTGGAGCTTGCTGGAAGGAACAGGTCTCTATGGCAGACCTGGCTCAGGCCTCTGCCACAGGCGCAGTACTTCAGTACTCAAGAGAACAATTTGGATTAAGCGAATCCTCCCAGTAGATGCAATGAAAGAGGTCACTGGTTGACAGCTGACATGTACCTGTCAATTGCGGTAACCAGATCCCCGATGGTTCGTTCAAGCCCTTTTGGATAACCTGCCTCTGGGTTCTCCTGAAGCCGATCCCCCACCGAACGGCACACAGCCTGGGATCTTCTCAGTAAGGTTGGGGACCCAGTAAGTCACTGGTGCCCCCATCGACATCCGAATGAGTCTCCATAGGATAGGTCAGCCATTCTCAACCAGGGTTCCTCCAGAGGTGGCTAGGGGTTCCTTGAGCTGTGGCTGATCTACCTCCTGTTTGATGGTGCCTACATAGTTCTGAGCCAATTCCACTTGGAGGAGCCAGTGGTATTACACCAATGATCTTCATAGTTATCTGTAAGGGGGGCATTCTTACCACTACTGTAAAAAAGGGCGTTCTTCTCACTGACCACCTAAGTAAGGGGTATTGTTCCCACTGACCCCCAATGAATGGGTTTTATCAGGGGTTCCCCAAGACCTAAAAATAATTTTTAGGGTTCCCCAGCAGTAAAAAGGTTGAGAAAGGCTGGGATAGGTGGTCCTGGCCAGGTGGGCCATGCGAACGGGATTCGTGGATGCGCCCACCCTGAAGGTGGATGCCGCACCTGGAACGTGGACCCCGCTCAGAGAAGAGGAACCGACCACCGATGACCCAACTGACCCCAGAACACGCGGCAGCTGCCACAGATATACCCCTCCCCAGCATGCCCAGTGAGGGAAGAACTCCTCTAATTGGCTGCTGGGGAAAAGTGGCCAACTGTCGCCCAGGGGTGTAATCACACCTCGGGGGTCGCAGACCGGCCTACAGGACAGTTCTGAAACAGCAGCAGCCTGCAATTTAACAAATCAGGAATGGGAGCAAAGTAACTCTCCCATTCGAATACCCACTAACTTTAGCGTAGCGCCCGCACTGAAAGTAAAGGGGCGCTACAGAGTCTTAAAACATTCAGGAAATGGAGGAGTTACATTTTTAAAGTTTTTGGGAGTTTGGGCTTTTCTTTCCTTTTCCAATATTTTTATTCAGAAAATGTTAACAAGTACAAAGTCGGCATTTGCAATTGTAACAGGAAGTAATTTCTTATTAACAATCCGGGGTGGTTCGGTTACAACACAGAAGAGCATAACATAAACATATACATAAACATAAACATAAACGTATACATAAACATAATGTATCATCATCTACATATTAGTGGTGTTTCTTAAACTCCCCTCTATGCTATGTGTCCATGCACATGAAGTTTATCAGTAGGGGAGTTTATGGGCTGTTGCCTGAACATCCTAAAATCGCATTCAGGTGCAGTTCTTCTGACCACAAAAAATGGGTAACGCTAAAAAAAGTGCATACGCGCTCATAAACGTGCTTTTATCAGTGTTCAGCATTTTTTTACATTGCAGAGCTGAATTTAAGCTGGGTGTAATGTAAAAAACGCACAAAAACACTGGCGCTGAAAAAACGCTCAAAAGCGCACATAAACGCGTTTAAAAAATGCAGCATTTTAGAGCAGCATTTTCCTGCCAGCAATCTGATGTCC
This sequence comes from Rana kukunoris, assembly GCA_029574335.1. Lineage (NCBI taxonomy): Eukaryota > Metazoa > Chordata > Amphibia > Anura > Ranidae > Rana > Rana kukunoris. The sequence goes on along the minus strand of CM056055.1, from coordinate 130,423,747 downwards.
AGAAATACTTTTTTGAATGTCTAACTGTGATAATGTGCAATATGAAACTCAATTCAATGTGATATCCCCAAAAATGATCAAGTCTGCTTTATATATGATGGCGTCCCAGAACGGGTGCTCATGCGCTCCTGTGGGGGCGTGCAGCGCAGCGATTGCGTTGTGTTGCTAGGATGAGGTGCGACCCCAATCTCTGTAGAGAGCCACGTACGCGGCTCTTTAACCATGTGATCGGCTGTGTCCATTCACAGCCGGTCACATGTAGACAAGGAGATTCCAGTAAGTGGCATTCCTTGCCCCACACTGCCAGAGTGTGTGGCGAGGAGAGACGATCAGCGGCATCTCCACGCAGGGGGGCATCTAGGAATGTAATCAGGGCACTGATCATCAGTGTTCTGATTACAGTGTTGCAATGTAGTGTCACCAATCGATTCCCACCATTGCCCACCAGTGCCAGCAATCAGTGCCCACCACTGCCCACAAGTGCCACCAATTAGTGCCCATTAGTAATGCCAGTCAGTGCTGCCTATCAGTGCTGCACATCAATGCCCATCAGTGACACCCATCAATGCCCATCAGTACCGCCTTTCCATGCCACCTATCAGTGCTCATCAGTGGCACATATCAATGCCACCTATCAGTGCCCATAAGTGCGGCATACAGTCAGGGCCGTCTTTAATATGGTTTGGGCCCTGGGCAAACATTTTTTTTTGGCCCCCTTTCAGCTTATTTTGGGCCTGGCTGGTTCACATGTATGTGTTTTGTCGGCCCTCATTTGAGCAGGCACAGTAGACCATTGATTTGAATGGGCTGCCATGCCTTTGTTTCCTGCAGAAAAAAGGTGCATTCAGCATTTTAAAAATCAGTTGCCTTGAAATCCATTCTGCTTTTGCACCATGCTACTTACCTGCAGTTCTTGCACACACAAACGCACTGTGTTTTTAAAAGCGTGACCTAAACGTCTAAAAATGCAGCAAGTTTGACAGTGCAGGAACTGCAGATAAGTCACAGCAGACAGCAGAATGGACAGACAGTGCTGTATTTCAGTGCTTGATGGGCATAGGTGTGCCGTGTGCTCAGCCTATTACATGAGGCATCAAATGAATGGGCTGCTGTGCCTGCACAAATGTGGGCCGCCAAAACACATACATGTGAACCAGTCAGGCCCAAAATAAGCCCATCAAGCAGTTAAATACAGACAGTAATGCCATGTGTTCTGAGGCCTTACTCAGCCTGGACTGCAGGTCTGGTCTGTGATTTAAAGAGTTCCTCTATTTTACACATGGCATGGCATGGGGTCCCATGGTGCTAAAGAAGAATGGACAGACGGTGCTGTGACCCCATGCCATGTGTAAAATACAGGAACTTTTTAAAACACTGACCAGGCCTGCAGTGAATCATCAAATATTATAAAGACTTTGGGCACACTCTACAGAAAAATTTACAATATAGCAAACAGTGACATACATTGAGGAGCAGGACATGAAGAAGTCAGCCTCGGGAAGAGCAAACTGGGGATGTTATAAAATCACATTCTAATTCACTTTTATATACAAGCAGCACCCAGTGGCAGGAAGGGAGAAGTGCACGTCTAAAGGGAAGCCAGGGGTTCTGTACATTTTAAAACACTGGGAAGGGAAGCAGTACTGTCACCTGGCTGCGTGCCGCTGATGATTTTCAGCCTGATTTGTGGGCAGCACAGGGGCTTAACAGGCGGCAGGGCCGCCATCAGGAATTATGGGGCCCTTTACACAGCTTCAGGCATGGGCCCCTGGAGCAGAGAACGGGGGGGGGAGTGCTGCCCCCTTAAATTGAGACGCGGGGGGCGGGGCTGCTGCAAATTTAGAAGCGGGAGGCCTTTTACAAAAAAAAGATTTAATAAAGAAAAATATATATAAAAAAAGGGGTGTAGCCATCCGGGGCCCTGGGGACCTTTGGGCCCTTTAATAAAAAGAAAAAAAGAAATAAAAAATATATATAAAAAATATATATATTTTTTTTAAAAAGGGGGTTGCCATCTGGGGACCTCTGGGCCCTTTAATAATTTTTTTTTTTTTTTTATAAAAATAAATTACAAAAAAAGGGGGGTTGCCATCCGGGACCTCTGGACCCTTTAATAAAAATAAAATAAAAAAAATAAACATTTATAAAAAAAATAAAAAAGGGTGTTTGCCACATGGGGCCCTGGGGACCTCTGAGCCCTTTAATTATATATATATATATGAAGAAATAGAAAGAAAAAAAAAAGAAAGAAAATATAAAAAAAAATTATAAAAAAAGGGGGGTTGCCATCCAGGGCCCTGGGGACCTCTGGGTCCTTTAATAATAATAACATGTATATTATATAATATGTGTGTGTATATATATATATTAAAATAAATATATAAAAAAAGTTTTTTTTTATAAAAAAGGGGGGTTGTCATCCGGGGCCCTGGGGAACTACGGGCCCCTGGGGACCTCCAGACCTCTAAAAAAAATTGGCCCTTTAATAAAAAATAAAATAAAAATATATAAACTAAATATATATTTTTATTTAAAAATAAATAAAAAAAGGGGGTTGTCATCTGGGGCCCTGGGGGCCTCGGGGTCCCTGGGGACCCCTAAAAAAAATTGGCCCTTTAATAAAAAATAAAAATATATTTTAAAAAATTGGCCCTTTAATAAAAAATAAAATAAAAATATATAAAATAAATATATTTTTTTTATTTAAAAAAAAAAAAAAAAAGGGGGGGGGTTACCATCTTGGGCCCTGGGGACCTCCGGACTTTTTTTTTCAAAGGGGGTTGCTTTGGGCCCCCAACAGTGACAGGGCCCTGGGCAGCTGCCCCTGTTTGCCCTATGGTAGAGATGGCCCTGCATACAGTATTAGTGCCTCCTCATCAGTGCCACCTAATCAGTGCCGCCTCATCAGTGCCCATAAGTGCCACCTCATCAGTGCCCACCAGTTCAGCCTATCAGTGTCCATCAGTACCGCCTCATCAGCGCACATCAGTGAAGGTGAAAAATTACTTAGTTACAAAATTTACTGACAGAAACTAAGTAAAAAACTTTTTATTTTTTTTCAAAATGTTTGGTCTTTTTTTATTAAAAAAAAAAAAAAAACAGCAGTGATTAAATACCACCAAAAGAAAACTCTATTTGTGTGAAGAAAATTATACAAAATTTGTTTGGGTACAGTGTTGCATGTGCAATTGTCATTAGAAGTGTGACAGCGCTGAAAGCTGAAAAATGGCTTGGGCAGGAAGGGGGTGTAAGTGCCCGGCTACTTTCACACTGCAGCGCCCGGCTGTTAGCGTTAATTCGTCAATCGTTTTTGCGGTGCTTTTCGGATGCTAGTGGGACGCTTTTAACCCCAAAAAAGGGGTTAAAAAGGGCCGTATTGCGGTACCTCAGAAGCGTTTGAAAGTGCTGCCCATTTATTTCAATGGCCAGGGCGTTTTGGGAGCCTTGTATTTAGCGCTCCCAAACCGCTTTAAAGATGCTGCTTGCAGGACTTTCCCTAACGTCCAGCAAGCGCACCACCCCAGTGTGAAATGTCGCACTCAAATGAATGGGTTTTCAGGCGTTATTTAGAAGCTATTTCTAGAGCTAAAACCGCCTCAGTGAGAAAGGGGGCTAAACAGTGGCGGTGCGTCCATAGTGGGCGCAGTAGCGCCGCCCCTCTCTCCTGCACCATCACTCAACAATACATAGATTCATACATTGCATGGATCTATTTGTCGCCGCTGCTCCCTGTTGAGAGCCGTCCATCTGAATAACAGTGTTGTGTGTGTTTTGGAAGTGTCTATCAGAGCCAGCGGCTGTGGGCTCTAATCGGCTTCCAAATGGTTAACCAGAGGGCGCACAGGGTGTGCGTTCCATGGTTAACACTGACACGCGTCTCAGCTAGGGTGACCACATTTCCAAACTACCATTCAGGGACACCCTCCCTTCCCAAAAATCATACTGTGCTGTAACGAATCACAGCACAGTGATTGGACACAAGAGGCGGGATTTATGATTTCTCCAATCACAAGCAGGGGGCGGGATTGTGCTCCTCCAGGCATTGCCGGACAGGACAAGTACTGTCGGTGAGTAAAGCGGTTAAGTGGCAGGCTTTTTTGGGGGCATCAGATTGGTCCGGGGGTTGGCTGTGTCAGTTTCATTCTGGGACACTGTATTGTCCTAGAATGAATGTGCCCGGGACAGACCTGCAAAATATGGGACTGACCCGGGCAATCCGGGACATGTGGTCACCCTAGTCTCAGCCAATCATGTTCACCAGGACTGGTTTCTGGTCACCTGATTGGCTGAAGCTACATCAAGGGTGGGAGAAGACATCGAGGGATTGTGGAGGAGGATGGCTGACCAGAGAAAGGCAATCTGGCAGTATTTTGAGCAAACTGGCGGCAACTGATGGGCACAGTGGCGACAATTATTGGCACAGTGGCTGCGTTTGATGGCACAGTGGCGACAATTAATGGCATAGTGGCTGCGTTTGATGGCACAGTGGCTGCGTGTGATGGCACAGCGGCTGCGTTTCACAATTAATGGCACAGTGGCGACATTTAATGGCACAGTGGCTGCGTGTGATGGCACAGTGGCTGCATTTGATGGCACAGTGGTTGCGTTTGATGGCACAGTGGCTGCGTTTGATGGCACAGTGGCTGCGTTTGATGGCACAGTGGCTGCGTTTGATGGCACAGTGGCTGCGTTTGATGGCACAGTGGCTGCATTTGATGGCACAGTGGCGACATTTAAATGGCACAGTGGCTGCGTGTGATGGCACAGTGGCTGCGTTTGACAATTAATGGCACAGTGGCTGCGTGTGATGGCACAGTGGCTGCGTTTGATGGCACAGTGGCGACACTTAATGGCACAGTGGCTGCGTGTGATGGCACAGTGGCTGCGTTTGATGGCACAGTGGAGACAATTAATGGCACAGTGGCTGCGTTTGATGGCACAGTGGCGACAATTAATGGCACAGTGGCTGCGTTTGATGGCACGGTGGCTGCGTTTGATGGCGCAGTGGCAACAATTGATGGGCACAGTGAGGCTCCAATTGATGTTTTTTTTTGTTTTCTTTGGTTTGTGCCCCCCAAAAAAAGTTGAGCACCAGCCATCACTGGGGCTCAATATCGATTCTTTGTTTTTAATTGGAGTTCTGATATTTTCCATAAAATTTGTCAGTAATTTTTCCATTTCTTGTCAGTAAATAATGCTGCAGAAGGTTGGCAACACTGCTTTAGCTCACACGCAGCTACTACATTTACAAAGCGGGAAGATGCACAACTCTGTAATTCTTGGCTTTAGATACACTTTCATTGACACAGACTGGCCTACATGTTTATTATGTGCGCCTGGCCATTCACATGGTGTGAGGACAGGTTCTCTTTTCAGTCAGTAAAGCGCGCCTTCCTCACAGAGGACAAGAACACGAAGCCATGCCCCGTCACAAGCACGGCACTGAGGCGGTTAAGCCTGATCTCCTTGCCACTCCCTGATTGGTCACTGGAAACAAAGCCCTAGTAACGGAGCCCCGTGCCGGATTGGCTGCTGGTAACCAAGACGGAGGACTTTAAGAGTGCGGAGAGCGAGTCGAGGAGGCTGGGGGAGAGGCAGAGAGCCAGGGGTCTGTTGGGGGGACAGGAGAAGAAGAGGGACATGAGAGAGTAACGGGACAGCCGGAGCGTGTGCGGGCAATGCCGGGGGCAGCGGGGCTCTCCGTGTGATCTGGGGATGGAGAATCAGGAGCTGATCAGCGCAGCGGAGATTATCAAGGGTGAGTGAGAGAGAGAGAGAGAGGATGAGAGGATGAGAGGCTCCTCTGTGTGTTCTTCATTGTCTCATCCGATCACTACTACTGCGTATCCATATCCATCACTTCACATCTCCTCCATACCCAGCACCATACCCCATGGGGAGCACAGCACCCACCAGTCATCACCCAATCATGGGGGGGCTAAACTTTTTATTAACCCTGTCTGGTCAAAGTTAGCTGGCTGTGTCCCCTTAGAGAGATTCCCTTCACTTCCTGTCCCAGAGACACAATGAGATCTGTACAAAGTGAGGGGGACCCCGTCTTAATCTGGCCACACACTACTCAATCTGATTGCACGATTTCTGCCCAATCTCCTTTACCAGAATGATGTAATGCAGAGATAACCTCCTTTCAGTTTGTATTAAACCCGACGCCTTTAACAGTTAAAGAAAAAACAGTTACATTCCTACCGGGATAGTAACTGTCACATTGCTTGTGCGCTCAACCAAACTGTCAAACCATCAACTGTTATACAAATTGAATGATCTGTCTGCGTACTACATGTTTCTTCCCTCTCTTATACACTGTACAATCTGCTCCTTCCCATTGAAAGCAATGGGGAACCGTGGCTATACCGCACCCCTAGCGGCCGAATACCACCGCAATTCCGATTAAAAATAGCAGCGCTATACCGCCACCGCACCTACCGCCCCAGTGTGAAAGGGGCCGTAGCCCTGATTCTCACCGGTGTGATTTATCATGCGATTTGACAGTTCAAAATCACGCGGCACCTCGGCAATGGAACTGGTAAAACCTTTGAAAAGCGTTCCTGCTCTATTTTTGTGATCTGATTGCGGCTTGCATTGACTTTTATTAAATGAAGTCACAAGCTGCAATGAAATCGGAGGCCAATTCGCACTGATGCTGGAGTAATGCGATTTCAAGGCTACGCTGGTGTAAACAAGGGCTTAGGGCTCTTTCACACAGGTTTTCCGATCAGATCTGCATGGTGGACCAGGTTGGAAACTCAATGCAGCTCTATTGACAAGTGGATGCAAACGGACGTCCACCTACCTCCGAGTCCGTCTAGGTTGCTGGATCTAAACATGACAGATCAGAGGAAGCCTGATAAACTAACTGCCCATAGAGCTATCCATCGGACACAAACTGAATGGGCTCAGATGTAAAAAAAAAAAAAACATCCGTTCCGCTCAGCTCCGATTCCTCAAGGGATCTGTTCATAGATTCCCATTCTGATTGTAGCAGAGCAGCTCCGGGTGGAAGAGCCCTTACCAAAACGATGCAATATGAGGACAAACCTAAACTATTTGTAGATAGAAAGTAAATTGTACAGAGATCATGCAATCAGATTGTATAGTGTAGGACCAGATGAGGACACCAGAACAGACACCTTCAGTGGAAGATAACCTACCTGAGTTCTGGTGGCAGCTCTAAAAGTTTACATTTCCCAACACTTTCCATCTCAGTAACAGGAGGTGCTGGCGCAGATGGCGATAAAAAGGTACCAGGGGGTTCTAATCCTTTTCTTACATCTCATTAACTAAAATAACGTTTTGGTTATACTCGCACTTGTAACAAACTAACGTCTTCACAAGTTTTGTGTATTTTTTACTGAATTAATCATGATTGTAATGGCCCCCAGATCAGGTTAACCAGTAGCTTCATGGTTTGTATAGAAACTTTTCAGATTGTGAGATTGTAGGGAAGTTGGCTAATTATTGCTGAGCACACCTTCTCTGAGTTCAGTCGCTTTCAAGCACGAAATTCAACTCGTCTTGGAAAGTTAAAGATATTTTTCTATTCATCTAAGTAGCTTCCTCGGTTCTAATGAGTGTTAGAACATAACTGAACATTGACTTCAAAGGGATCAAGGTGACTGAGTTACCTGTGTGCTTCTAAATCAACTCTTCTGTATCCTTATATCATGGAGGGACCCTTAAAATAACCTTTCTGGTCTCAGGGAACCCTTGCAAGTATTTTCCATATCTATAGCTCATGATGCATTACCATTATGGTCAGTGGGAAGAATATTCCTTACATTTCGGTCAGTGGGAAGAATGTTGCTTACATTGGAAGTCAGTAGGGAGAATGTTCTTTACATTGGTGGTCAATAGGATTAACGTTCCTTATATTGGTGGTCAGTGGAAAGAATGTGCCTTATATTGGCGGTCATTGGGAAGTATGTTTTCTTTATCGATGGCCAGTGGGAAGAATGTTCCTTACATTGATGGCCAGTAGGAAGAATGTTCCTTATGTTTGTGGTCAGTGAGAAGAATGTTCCTTACATTGGTGGTCAGTGAGAAGTATGTTCCCTTCATTGGGGGTCTATGGGAAGAATGTTCCTTACATTTTGGTCAGTGGGAAGAATGTTCCTTACATTTTGGTCAGTGGGACGAATGTTCCTTACATTGATGGTCTAGGGGAAGAAGGTTTCTTATGTTGGTGGTCACTGGTCAGTGGGAAGAATGTTCCTTACATTGGTGGTCAGTTGGAAGTATGTTCCCTTCATTGGTGGTTTATGGAAAGAACATTCCTTACATTTTGGTTAGTGGGAACGTTCCTTACATTGTTGGTCAATGGGATGAATGTTCCTTATATTGGTGGTCAGTGGAAAGAACGTGCCTTATATTGGTGGTCAGTGGGAAGAATGCTCCTTGCATTGGTGGTCAGTTAGATGAATGTTTCTTACATTGGTGGTCTGTGGAATGAATGTTCCTTACATTGGTGGTCAATGGGATGCATGTTCCTTACATTGGTGGTCAATGGGATTATTGTTCAGTACATTGGTCAGTGGGAAGAATGTTCCTTACATTGGTGGTCATTGGGATAAATGTTCCTTATATTGGTGGTCAGTGGGAAGAATCTTCCTTACATTGGTGGTCATTGGGATGAATGTTCCTTGCATTGATGGTCAATGGGATGAACGTTCCTTACTTTGGTGGCCAGGTGGAAAAATCTCCCCCTACAGATTTTTTTTTTTGGAAATATGCTTAACTACCTTTTTTGGCGCAGCTGGATGGCACGATTCTTGCCTTGGTGAGTCCCATCCTGAGATAAACGTTGAGGAGGCTCTGGGGTCATTTACACCACACTTATGCATGTGCAGTAACCTGAAAGAAACAGCCGCTGTGTCACGTCAGACCAATGCTGGATTCACTGGGTGGGTGAGCATGCTAATCCAGCTCAACGCAGCGGACACGGTAGCAAGAGCCTGATGGGGGGCTTAGAGTTCCTCTTTAGGAACCCCTTGCAACCTCTGATGGAACCCTAAAGTTCCTGGATACTTGGTTGAGAAAGGCTGCCCTAATTTCTCTGAATAGTTCTCTACACGCATTAGAACCAATAAATCAATTTGGATGAGAGGTAAAACAACTGTAACATTCTAGAACAACATTGTGTAAATCCTACAACTACTACTAGATACAGTATACAATGATCTGGATCAACGAGAACTAATCTTACAAAGTATTATTTTGGAATAAACTTCCAGCAGAGACAGTGAGCCAGTCTACAGTCAGGCCCCATTCACACCTGAGCATAGGCGTTTTCAGGCAGAAAGTCACACAATTTTTTCCGCGTTTTGCCGAGATTTTGTACAAGTCAAAGGGTCACCAATGTCAAAAGCAAAAAAAAGCCCAAATCTGCCTAAAAAAAAAAAGTCCAAGAAGTTGTTTGAGCTTCTGGCTTCAGGCCTTTCTGGCTTCAGGTGTTTTGGAGTGGAGATGTAAACCATCTCCATAGAGAATAATAGATTTTTTCCCCTCCAGCGTTTTGTAGCTTCAGGCTTAAAGCTCCAAAAATGCTCAGGTGTGAATGGGGTCTTAATGGGTTAAAACATGCTTGGGATAAACATAGATCTATACTTGGAGAAAATACATAAACAAACCAAAAAACATAAACAAACAAACAAAATCCAAAACATGGCAGACTATTCAGTCTTCTTTCTGCCATCAAATTTCTGTGTTTGACCTTCACAGTCAATCCATAGACAATCTTTGGTTTCAACAAACAAATAAAACTAAGGCATACAGCTATCAAAAATGCCACTTTGAGAGCCATTGATGTGATTTGGATCAATTTCTATCCCATTTATTTAATGGAAATTGGGAAACCTTTGCAGTTATTAAAATCCATAGAACTGCTACAGAATCGCCTCATTTTTGGCCAACATTGGAGATCACTATTGATCTGACTTCTAAAGTAGATTCTTCCCAGGCAAACTTGATGTTTGTTGTGACTTTTTATATCGGCTGCATTTACTCTTAACATGAGCGTCTTTAGTAATTCTCTAGGCTATTTTTTTTATTTCAGCTTTTGTACAGAATTTTTTTGCTTATTTCTGTGGTTCTCTGCACATGAGCATTTTTTAGAAGTTATTTTAGCCAATGGAAAACTGGTTACTGGGGAATAAAACAATGTTTTTCTGTTCCTCCAAAAACGATTAAGGCGAAATTCACCAGGGAGTTTTGAATCGTGGGCAGAATTCAAAGGTCAGTAGCTTGTTTTGAGCGAAAACCTTTACGTAGTGCGTTTTTCCACGATTGCAGTGTGCTTTATCGCACCATTACCGTGGCAAAATCGCACCCCTTTTTAGGTGCCATTAACCTGCCTAGCCGTATTCCCGAGTCTGGTTCTGGGGGGAATTTCAGAACCATTAACCATTAGGTATCCCCGAGCCAGAACTTACCTTGTCCCCTGGATCCTGCGATGTCTCCCCGCTGTGTGTGCAAGCTGTCTCCTCGCTCGATTCAGACAGTGCCCGAGTGCTGCCGAGCTTCGTTCCCTGCAACGCTGCGACGTACAGGGGCAGAGATCGGCACCAAATTAAAAAAAGTGAAAACACACAGATTACAGTACTGTATAAAATAATTACACATCCCCTTTGTGCCTAGTGGTCTGTCCAGTGTCCTGCACGCAGTTTTATATACCGTATTTATCGGCGTATACCGCGCAATTTTTTGCCCTGAAAATCAGGGCAAAATCGTGGGTGCGCGATATACGCCGATACCTGCTTCCCGCGCTGTGTTTGAACCACTGCGCCGACATATACCGAGCGCAGTACACTCGGGTATAGTCGGGCAGGCTCGGCTCTGCTTGCGGTCACGTCCTGTGCGTCCTGTACGTCCTTTATGTGAGAGGAGCGGAGCCTTCCCGACTATACCCGAGTGTACTGCACTCGGTATATGTCGGCGGAGTGGTTGGAACACAGCGCGGGAAGCGGAGATCGAGCGGGGAGGACACCTTGATGGACGCAGAAGGACGCTGGACCGGACAAGGCCGCCGATGGACGCGATGGACGGTGGGCAAGACACCGACGAGGGGCATCCAAACTGTAGGTATTTTTTTTTTCCAGGAATTTTCCTTCTAGGTTGGGGGTGCGCGATATATGCCGGGGCGCGTTATAGCAAGATAAATACGGTAATAAAGACAGTTTTTTCTGCCTGGAAATTGGAGATTGTCCATAGCAACCAAAAAGTGTCCCTTTATGTCAAAAGTGGTTTGAGACCAGCTAGAAAATAGCGATAATAAATTAGAACACGTGCAGAATTGAGCGATAGCGATTTGTGGGGAAATTCATTTTTATTATAATTATGTTTTATAATTATTTATAGTTATTATATTAGAATTTGATTTTGTGTTTCAAACTTTATCATACCCGGGATGTCTACTATACTCTTGTTTGGACAGATTTAAGTGAGTTATTTCTAATTCCTTGAACACACGACCGGTTTTCACAACGAGAAAACTGCCATTTTTTATATTGGTCGTGAAAACCGGTCCTGTGTATGCTCCCTAGCAGTTTTCTCGATTAAAAAACTGGGCGCAAAAAAAAATTGAAACCAGCTCTCTTTTTTTCTCGTCGTGTTTCCCGTAAGTTTTTTTCTCGTCGCGGAAAACGGTCGAGTGTATGCTTTTCCAAGGGGAAAAAAACGTGCATGCTCAGAATCAAGTATGCAGCCCAAAAGCAGCCCAAAGGGTGGTGACATTTGAAAGGAACTTCCCCTTTATAGTCCCGTCGTACATGTTGTACGTCACAGTTTTTTTTGCATGAACATCAGGCTGGAGAGGAATCACGTCGGAAATTTTATTTTTTTTTGCCGAGAAAAATGGTCATGTGTATAAGGCATAAGAATTACAGGCCTTCCATATAAAACATGCAAAATAATTGTACCGCTTTCAGCATCAAAGATCTGACATAATCATACCGCCAGGGAGGTTAAAATGAATAGTGTCTGAAATTTGCATTGTGCGATTATCATTTCACAGCGATTCTGCCCATGGTTCAAAATGCCCAGGTGTGAAATGCAACTTCAAGCGACGCTGTGTGAACAGGTTCAATTGAAAACCATGGGATTAGTATAGTGAGGTTTGTTGGAGTTACAAAACACTCAGGTGTGAATGGGGTCTGAAAGTTGACTTTTTTTTCTCCCCCCGATTATAACGGGATCCATAGAGTCAGATGTTCAGTTGGTTAGTTTCATGTATTTAGTGTCTTGTATTTTTGCATTCATTGTCACTATGGTGAGGAAACACAGAGGCTTTCACAAGCCTAACCTGTCGCTGCCTGTGATCAAACACATTGAGAGCCCTTTTATGAGATGAGAGATAGTGCTGTTGGTTTTGTTGTCCTCTCATTTACTAAGGTATCTGCTGTGCCAGAAACATGCAAAGAAATCATTTATTGCCACAAAGTATCTTACATTTGTTTAAAAAAAAAAACAGTTATAATAGACATTGACATTTTATGTTGAGATTTAAAAGAAATTAGGATCTCAGAGCAGTAAGAGGTTCTCATTATACAAGGGATAATTTTACAAGGCGATAAGGGAAGTGATTTCCCAATAGTCACATACCATTGTGGCGATTCAGACCGGACAGCTTACAAGGCTGACAAACTTCAGTTGCCACGGACACAATGCTTTTGTGCAGATGCATGTAAAACTCGCCGTGTAGGAGGGTGTTGTTCCTCCAGATCACCCCTCTACAACAGTTTCTCAATTGTTACTGCTGTCTTTAGCCATCCTGCTGGACAGGGAATAAATTATCCGTGGATAATAAATACAATACTTTCTAACCCCTTTCACACTGAAACGTTTTTACAGCGTTTTAATGTTAAAAATAGCGCTCTTAAAACGCTCATAAAACGCTCTCCATGCATCTCAATGGACCCTTTCACACTGAGTCTGAGTCCTGCAAGCAGCATCTTTGGAGCAGCTTTTGAGCGCTGAAAAAAACGCTCCAAAAACGCCCCTCTCCATTGAAATGAATTGAAAAGCGCTGTAAAAACGCCTTACCCTTTCACACTGAGGCGTTGAACTGGCGGGGCGTTGAGAAAAGTCCTGCAAGCAGCATCTTTGGAGCAGCTTTTGGGCGCTGAAAAAAACACTCCAAAAACGCCCCTTTCCATTGAAATGAATTGAAAAGCGCTGTAAAAACGCCTTACCCTTTCACACCGAGGCACTGCAAAAACGCCCTAAAACTTTAGGGTCTTAGCGGTATTTTACCAGCACATTGGGATTGCAGATGAGGCTTCACTCTAATAACGCTCGAATAACGCTGCAATAATGCTTGAAAAACACTGTAATAACGCTCGAAAACCGTTGCAGTGTGAAAGGGTCCTTAAAGTAATATTAACCTCCCTCGTGGTATGATTATTTCAGATTTTAGGTGCTGAAAGCGGTACCATTATTTTGCAAGGAAATTTGGCGTTTTATACTGTAGGCTTGTAATTCTTAGGAATAGCTCACTTAAGTCTGTCCAAACAATAAATAATAAATAATAATTATAACAAATAATAATATAATTATAATAAAATTATTCAATAATGTAATCAAATCAAAAACACTGAAATTTGCTCAGTTGCAGAATTGTCGCTGTCATTATTTTTTTTTTTTATGATGAATTTCCCCACAAATCGCTATCGCTCAATTCTGCAAGTGATTCTAATTTATTATCACTGTTTTCTAGCTGCTCTAAAACCATTTTTGTCATAAAGGGACACTTGTGGTTGCTATGGACAATCTACAGTTTGCAGGCAGAAAGAACAGTTTTTATTATATAAAAGTGCATGTAGGACACTGGGCAGACCACTAGGGACAAGGGGGGTGTGTATTTTTTTTGTTACATACAGTACTGTAATCTATAAGATTACAGTATACTGTATGTAATGTGTTTATTTACTTTTTTGAATTTGGTGCCGTTCTCCGCCCCCGTGCGTCGTAACGTCGCAGGGAACGGAGATCAGGGGAACACGTTTCAATCGGGCCGAACATCCGGCCGCTGTGCACTGCGGAAATACATCGCTGGATCCCTGGGAAAAGGTAAGTAACCTTTTCCAGCATCCAGCGAGGCAATCCCGAGTGTGGCTCGGGGTTACCGATCGTAGCACAAAAATCTCACCCGAGCCACACTCGTGAATACCGCTAGGCAGGTTAAGCCCTGGTTCACATTGGTGCGATTTAACATGTGATTTCGGGGTGCAATTTCCATTGACACCTGAGCAGAAATCCGCACAGATGTCTCTGAAAACATAATTTCACCATAAACCAGCAACGACCAGGTGCTCCTCACAAGTTTTCTGACAAAGAAGTGAAAAGAATTATCAGAAGAGTTGTCCAAGAGCCAAGGGCCACTTGTGGACAGCTTCAGAAAGTCCTGGAATTAGCAGGTACAATTATTTCAAAGAAAACGATAAGTAATGCACTTAACCGTCATGGCCTGTATGCACGCTCACCACACAAGGCATCATGGCTAATGAAAAAGCATGTTAAGGCTGGTTTAACCCCTTCAGCTCTGGAAGGTTTACCGCCTTCATGACCAGGCCATTTTTTTGCGATACGGCACTGTTATTTTAACTGCCAATTGCGTGGGCGTGCGACACTGTACAAATGTACTGTAAAAATTATGTCCCCCCCCACAAATAGAGCTTTCTTTTGGTGGTATTTGATCACCTCTGCGGTTTTATTTTTTTTGTGTTGTATACAAAAAAAAGAGTGGCAATTGAAAAAATATATATATATTTTTTTACTTTCTGCTATAGAACATTACCAATATATATATTTTTTTCAAAAATCTAATTTCTTCAATTTAGGCCAATATGTATTCTTCTACAAATTTTTGGTCAAAAAAATCCCAATAAGTGTGTATTGATTGGTTTGCACAAAAATGACAGCGTCTACAAACTATGGTATCATTATTTATTTTCTTTTTTACTAGTAATGGTGTTGATCAGCAACTTATAGTGGGACTGCGATATTGCGGCGGACAAATCAGACACCTAACTAACACTTTTGACACTTTTTGGGGACCAGTGACACTAATACAGTGATCAGTGCTAAAAAATACTCTTACTGTAATAATGAGACTGGCAGGGAATGAGTTAACAGGGGTGATCAAAGGATTAGTTGTGTTCCCTATAAGTGATCACCAACTGTGAGGGAGGTGCTCTGACTGGATGAAGGGAAAGATCCGTATTCCTGCTTAGCAGGGACACAAGATCAGCACATTCCCCTCTCACAGAACAGCGATCTGCCTTGTTTACATAGGCAGACCATCATTCTGCCTTTCTCCTAAATGATCGGCAGGTCCCGGGAGACATTGCGTATGCCAGCGCAGCTGATTGGCTCCCACTGTGTCCAATCTCAGTGGGAGTGGGTTGCTGGCTATGCACCTGCATGCCCTACATCACAAAGCAGGTACATGATCTGGCGCAGAGCGACCGCCCTGCTGCAGTAAATCTACAGTCGTAGGTCACTAAGTGGTTAAAGTTTGCTTCCCAACTTTTAAGCCTGTGAAATACTGGGAGAATATAGTCTGGTCAGATGAGACCAAAATCTCTTTGAATGCCATAATACACACCATGTTTGTAGGTCAAATGGCACATCAAAAACCCAATCCCAACAGTGAAGGTTGGAGGTGGGAACATCATTGCGTGGGGCTGTTTTTCAGCATACGGTACTGGCAAACTTGATTTAATTGGAGGAAGGACGAATGGAAAAGTGTACCAAGATATTCTTGATATAGATCTACTGCCATCTACCAGAATGATGAAGATGAAAGGAGGGTGGACATTTCAGCAAGACAATGATCCCAAACAAAAAGCCAAGAAAATTCTCAATTGGTTTCAAAGAAAGAAAATAAAGCTGCTAGAATGGCCCAGCCAATCACCTGACTTGAATCCAATAGAAAAATCAATAGAAAGAACTAAAGATCAGAGTTCATAGAAGAGGCCCACAGAACCTTCAAGATTGGAAGAATGGTCCAAAATCACACTTGAGATTTGCATGCGACTAGTTTCTCCATACAGGAGGCGTCTTAAAGCTGTCATTAGCGACCAAGGATTTTGGACGAAGTATTAAATAATTTCAGTTAGCATGTTCAATACTTTTTCCCTGTGTCATTCCATTTTATTACACATAACTTCATTTGAACTTATGAAGTTATGAACTTATGTCCACATCTCCCCCACTGTAATGTCCACATCTCCCCACCCCCACTGTAATGTACAAATATACCCCCACTGCAATATGATATTACAGTGGGGGAGATCACATAGACATTACAGTGGGGGAGATGCGGACAATACAGTGGGGGAGATGCGGACATTACAGTGGGGGAGATGTGGATATTACAGTGGGGAGATGTGGATTTTACACATCTCGCCCACTGTAATATCCACATCTCCCCCACTGTAATATCCACATCTCCCCCACTGTAATATCCAGGCAGATCCACGAGCAGTTGAGTCGGGGGTTGACATCAGCGCGCCGCTCTAGGGGAGCTCACCGGGTGTACCAAGATGGCCGGAGCTAGGCCAAAGCCGCAGCCTTTCCTATGGCCGAGGCAGTGGGGGTCAATCTGTGGATCGCGTGGTGTGCCGATCCGAACTTGGTGACCTGTTCGGATCACGAATCAATAACGATCCGTTGCACCACTAATTAATAGCACCTTTAGAAATATATTTACCTAGAAAAATGCTGATGTGTTCAATACGTATTTTACCCACTGTATGTGTGTGTGTATGTGTGTATATATTGTCACAGGAAGTCAGGTAAATCTGTGGGTGTTGTCACAGACGGGAGATACTTTGCTGCCTTGTTTAGACAATTCACCATTTACTATCAGGTGTCGGCTACAGAGGTAGCCAGGAAGGTTTAAGGCATTGGAAAACTTCAGCTGTTCAGAATGAGGCAATTAAGGCCTCTATAAGTTATCCAAAGGATGACTACTGATTGCTGCATCCTGAGGCTTTTTGAGTTAAGGAGAGCACTGAGAGACTTCTGTAGAGGTGAGGTGGTTGTTGATTTTTCTGTGTGATAAAAATCAAAAAGACTATTGTTTCTCTGCTGTATGACCAGCAGTGTCTGCCCAGCAGTAGGCTGTGTCAGACTCCATAGATAGGTTCCTGTGTGGTGAAGGTAGACGTCCCAAGTGGCCAGGGTTTATTTTATGTTTTGTTTTGTTTATGCTGTTTGGATACTTGCATTTGTTTCCAGCAATATGGAAGAATATACCAAACTCTTTGTTTAGTTCAGTGTGTAGTGAACCCATCCAGGGGGTCACACACCCCGCTACCGAGCTAACCCCTTAATATATATATATATATATATATATATATATATATATATAGTAATTAGGGTTGTCCCAATACCACTTTTTTAGGACCGAGTACAAGTACCGATAATTTTTTTCAAGTAGTCGCCGATACCGAATATCGATACTTTTTTTAAATGTCCCCCACAAATGCAGCCATGTCACCCATATATGCAGCCATCAGCCATGTCACCCATATATGCAGCCATGTCACCCATATATGCAGCCATGTCACCCCTACCTAGCCACCGCCGCCCGGGGAACATCACAGCATTCATTTGAATAGCTGTAGTGTTCCCGCCCGTATAGACACTCCCCCTTGCTCGGGATTGGACAGATCAGGATCACGCATCCAATCCCGAGCAAGGGGGAGTGTCCATACGGGTGGGAACACTACAGCTATTCAAATGAATGCTGTGATGTTCCTGCACGATGTTTAACCCATGTGGCGGCGGGTTTAGAGTACTCCCGCTAATACTCGGTATCGATACCGATACTGGTATCGGTATCGAGACAACCCTAATATATATATATATAAAATATATTTTTGCATAATGATTTGTAAAATAAAAATGATCAGACACAAAAATGTAGAGGGCTTAAAAGAAAGTATATAATAACAGGATATTCCAAGAATCTCCTGTAGTGCCGTGTCCTTCATAAAAACTAGAAGCACTGGCTGTGCAATTTCTGCATGTAATCTGCTCCCAGTGTTTCTGTTCTGTAGTAACATTTTGTAGGAATCAATCAATAAAGGAAACTGGACCCACTCCTATGTGACCTCTACTAAGGCTGTGAATGACATTTATTAGCCCATAATGCAGTATGCTGTCATTCACTGAGGTATTACACAGTGACATCACACCTCCCTGGAATGTGGCTAAGATTACAGGCTTCCAGTGTGGTATTACACAATGACCGAGGTTGCACAGTTCTACAGTGTCAGTGATGTTTATTTCAGCTTTTAATTGCTCCATTCTAGAACTAGAACCAAGCTCCCCAGCAAGAGGTCTGCTCAACTCAGTATGGGCCTGTTAAAAAAAAAAAAAAAGGATAATTAAAGAAAATACTAATGATCTGGCATCTACATCACTTTGCAGCCAACAAGGCAAACATCATCTTCAGTTTAGGGAAAGGAAAGCTGATGAAGGAAGGATAAGAGAACCTTGTGGTATCAGGCCTGGATGTGAACAGGGCAGACTTGCCCTCGACAATAGCAATAGTTGAACTCGTCGCCACTCACGAATGTAGTGGGTAAAGTGCCCACGGACAGGTTCCCCACACTAACCTGGCAGCCGAGGTATCACTTCGGAACGCTGGGAGGAACAGGTCTCTCTATCTCAGATCTGGTTCTAAGGCCCTTGTAACCGGCCAATTGCTTCAGTAAGTTAGATGGGTGAACGGAGCGAATCCTCCCAGTGGATTTTCTTTAGCATAGGTCACCGGGTGACAGCAAAGTGTACCTGTCAGCATCCCGGTCACCAGATCCCCGATTGGTTCGTTCAAGCCCTGTTAGACAACCTGCCTCCGGGTCCTCCTCAAGCCGATCCCCCAATCGTATGGCACTCAGCCTGGGATCTCCTCAAAAGAACTGGGAACCCAGTAGAGCATTGGGGTCCCCTTTGACCTCCGGTTGAGGTCCAGCATAGCCTGTGAGTTTGGCCAGGTGGGCCACGCTGAACTGCAGAACTGCCTGAGCACATGACATCTGTCCCAGATATATCCCTACCCAAGATGCCCCGCGAGGGAAAACTCCTCCAATTGGCTGCTGGGGAAAGCTTGCTCTGTCAGAACCCCCTCTGCCGCCATCTGCGGACCAGAGATGATACCACATCCCTAGAATGCAGACTGGCTCAGAGGACACTTCTGAAATAACAGGGGTCACCATCTGAACAATTGTGTGAATGGGAGCAAGGTAACTCTCCTATTCCTGCTAAATTTAGACTGAAAGTAAAGGGAGCGCTACAATGCAATAGTCTACACTCAGCTGTCAACTCCAAAAGTGTGTTCCCACACCCAAAAAAACTGATTATACAATAAAAGTATAGTGCTGTTGGTATATAAAAAAAAAAATGCGTACAACCCTCTTAATGTGCCATTATAATATGCAATATCCCAGTCAACAGATTCAGTTACAATGCAAATCAAATTGTGCACATACACCATAAGATCCTCTAATGAAGTCATGTGATGAGTGACGCACTGCGTTAGGGTGGAGCCAGGTGATGACCCTTATGCCGCGTACACACGGTCGTTTTTTGCGATGAGAAAAAAAACAATGTTTTTTGTGAAGTAAAAAACAACGTTTTTGAAACGTCACTTTCAAAGACGATTTTGCATACACACCATCGTTTTTTCACAAAAAGCGAGGTTACGTTCACCACTCTTTTCCATTGAAGCTCGCTTCATAACTAGCTTCTGGGCATGCGCGGGTTGAAAAACGTCGTTTTGAACGACGTTTCTGCTACACACGGTGACTTTTTGTGAAACAAAAAACTACGTTTTGAAAAACGACACAAAAAATTCAAGCATGTTGGAATTTTTTTTTGGTCGTTTTTTTTATGACAAAAAACGACGTTTTGCCCACACACGATCAATTTAAATGACGTTTTAAAAAACGTCGTTTTTTTTCATCGCAAAAAACGACCGTGTGTACGCGGCATTACAGCTTAGGTAGCTGCCATCTTAGCGTCTATTTGATCTGCAGCTGTCATAGTGACACCAACCATTTAAGAGCCTGGCAGTTTGGTTGTGGAAATAAGCAATGGCGACAGTTATCATTCATGGCATGCCTTGAATGTAATTGTTTCGGGAACCAGTTAAATCGATGGGTTTAGTTCCACTTTTACACTGTATAAGCACTTGTAACATTCGGTTATACTGCTGCCATTATTACTTATGTAAAGCTGGTCATAAACACAAGATATATTGAAATGATTTGACAGCTACAGCATTTACATGCGCACTTATATTTTATTGATTTATTTTCCTATATTTATAAAGCACCACTATATTACTAAGTGCTTCATAGATTGCACAGAGCCAAGACCTCAGAGCTGCAAGACAAGCATGTTAACCACTTAGCAATTTGTGTGGTCCTTGAGCTCCATTTCCACAATTATGTTGATATATGTCTATATAGATCAAGAATAACGTTGACAAATAGGTCAAAATTTCCAACCTAGCTAAACAGTGAAAGTTGGAAATGCCGATGGATTTTGCATAAGGACACAGTTTAGACCCTTTTTTTGATGCTCAGCATTATCGCTCCGTGTATGTAAACACTACTGATTAAACATGTGTTTTAGGGTTGTCCCGATACCAAGCATTTGCCCGATGATTCACCCGATACTTGTACTGTCAGCGGTGATCAGTGCATGGGGAAGTTACAAGCACCGATCACCGTTGTATAGATTTAAAAGTAATTTCTCCACTTCTCTCTTCCCCCCCCGCGCGGCTTTCAGCTGCTTTAAAATCAGCGGTGATCGGTGCTTGTAACTCCCCCACACACGATCACCGCTGACTGTCCGGTGTCCTCCTCCAGCCCTCCTCCGTTTTGCTGCAGTCTGTCTCCCTCCTTCCATGTCCCCCCGTGTTTCTCTCTCCCTCTGTGTCCCCCCCGTGTTTCTCTCTCTCTCCCTCCGTGTATCCCGCTGTGTATCCCACCGTGTTTCTCTCCCCTTCCGTGCTCCTCCTCCACCCCCTGGAAATGTCAGGATGGAGAGCGGGGTAGGAGCCGGTAAATCCGTAAACCCTAGTACCTTTCCTGTCTCAAAGGGGAGATGTCAGAGGTCTGTTAAGACCCCTGATATCTCACCAAAGCCCCCCAACAGGGCTGAAAAAATAGATTAAAAAAAGAATAATAAAAACAAAAAGAATAAAAAAAAATATTGTAGAAAATAAAAAAATAAAATAAAAAACACACTGACACAGTCCACCCCCGTGTAAAAAATAAAAATAAATAAAATTAAAAACAAATTGTTAAAGATAAAAAAAAAAAACTGCTGTCACATGAGATTAAAAAAAAGTATCGGTATTTGGTAGCAGCGAGAACTTGTACTCGGTCTTAAAAAAGTGGTATCTGGACCACCCTAATGTGCTTTTTACCAGCTCATTGTTCTCTGGCAAATAGTGTATTTTTATTGATCTTCCCACTAGATCCAGTATATGCTGTAAATCACATTTGTCAAACACTAGGCCCACGGGCAAATCCAGGCCATTTCATGTGGCTCTCTCGCCTCTCCTGCAGCTGCGGAACCCCCCTCGTCTCCGCCCCCACCTTGTGTCAGCAGTCTACAGTAGAGAGGATGACAGAACTCCTCCCAGAGGTCCTGCACCTGCTCGTCTCTGCCTCCTCCTGCCTTCTCTTGTCTCAGCGATCAGCAGACTCCAGCAGCTGACTTCAGCCCTCCTCTGGTCCTCCTCCAGACCTTGCACTTCCCAGCTCCACCCCCATAGCTTCTTCCTGGTGGCAGCATCAGATGGAGGGGGGGGGGGTGGTTTACTGTAATGCAAGGGAGGCTGGGGGACTCTTGAATTCTGATAGCGAGGGGACTCTTGACATCTGATGTAAGGAGAGGTGGGGTGCTCTGGACATCTAGTCATACAGATAGGGGCTGCAATAAAATTGAGTTTGACACTCCTGCTGTCAATGGACCAGCATCAAAATCATCACTTTTCTGATATTTCCAGGACCACTGGTCCCATCCCAGTTCATGACATTTAAGCCCAGTACACACGTACAATACTGCTATCTGTTCAACTGAATCCGGTCTCCATGTTAGCCAATGTGTCCATGCACACTATGATGTTTTTTTTTTTTAGGTGTTTACAGGCATATGAGTTTACAGGCAGAAACAACCCCCCACCAAACTTTTTTCAGAGGAGCTTTTGAGCAAAAAAGATGCATACGTGCCCAAAAACTTGCTGAAAACCATGTAAAATCTCCCAAAAATATAAAAATTTGCTAAGGGGAGGGTTTGTGGAATGAAATGCTTATGCTCAAACATGCAATAAAAAAGTGCAAAAGAGCACTAAAAAACACAAGCTTCTTCAAGCTTTTAGGCACAGAAATAAAAGCTCAAATGCCTATAAAAGCAGCTATTATTTTTTAATGCAGTGTGCATGAGCTCTTAGTAGTGTGTTTCCTAGAAATTCTGTCCCAGACTGCCATATTAAACATTGGCATGGGCTCACCCTGCCACAGAGGTCTATTTACAGATGTTTTCAGACAAGAGTCATACAACTTTCACGAGTGTTAATTTTGGCAGCAAATTTCGACTTGGGACCAAAATGGCATTTTAGTTTTAGTCCCATTTTAGTCTTCTGCAATTGTTTTAGTCGTATTTAGACAACTTAATCTCCAGGACTAAAATTTTTGTAGACTAAAACTCATGTTATTCATCTAAAATCGAATGGGTATAGTTAAATTGTAGTGCATTATTTAGGCATTTCTCTACAATTTAAAAACTCATTATATACTACTGGATTAAAAAATCTAATATGTTATTATTTATGGTATTGAGGTATGAACATGCACTACAGACAACCAGTGTTAATTTCTTTTGACTAAAATGGCATTTTAGTTTTAGTCATCTCAGATGTTTTCGTTTTTGATGTATTTTAGTCGACTAAAATGGTATTAACCACTTCAATACCCGGCCATTGACAATTGACGGCCAGAGATGGGATCTCCCATCCTAAGTGGCCGTCAATTGACGGCCTGGGCTTTGCGGGTTGATATTTGAAGGATGCCTGCAGCCAGAGGCATCATCCAGATATCCTCTTCTTCAGCCGGCGATTCTGCACGACATAAGAATGATCATAGCGGCGGTTCCGCCGCTTGATCGTTCTTACAGGCTGCGGCAGGGGACATCCCCCCCTCCCGCCGCCATCCGGTACTTCTCCGGGCTCTCTCGGGGGCCCAGAAAACGAATCGTCCGGCGTCAGCAGGAAGCACAGAGATGACTGGTGACCAGGTGGTCAACAGTCATCTCTATGACCGTCGGTGGACCCGGGCGCGATGTGATGACGTCACGCCCGGGTCCCCGTAAGTAAACAAAGCCGCGATTGCGGCTGTAAGCAACCATTCATGAGATCGGTGAATTTTTTTTCACCGATCTCATGGTTTCCAGCCTGGAGGAGAGATGTGAGGTCTTATTGACCCCGCATCTCTCCTTAAAGAGGACCTGTCGCACACATTTCCTATTACAAGGGATGTTTACATTCCTTGTAATAGGAATAAAAGTGGAATTTTTTTTTTTTTTTTTTAAAGTGTAAAAATAAGTAAAAAAAATAATAATAATAAAAAAAAATTAAAACGCCCCTGTCCCCGATAGCTCGCGTGCAGAAGCGAACGCACGCGTAAGTCCCGCCTACATATGTAAACACTGTTTAAACCACAAAAGTGAGGTATCGCAGCGTGCGTTACAGTGCCAGCAACAAATCTAGCACTAGATCTCCTCTGTAAATCTAAACTGGTAACCTGTAAAAAATAAATAAAGCATTGCCTATGGAGATTTTTAAGTACCGAAGTTTGGCGCCATTCCATGAGTGTGCGCATAATTAAAGCGTGACATGTTGGGTATCTATTTACTCGGTGTAACATAATCTTTCACATAATACCAAAAAATTGGGCTAACTTTACCGTTTTTTGTTGTTTTTTTAATTCATGAAACAATTTTTTTTACAAAAAAAAGGCGTTTGAAAAATGATTGCGTAAATACCGTGTGAGATAAAACGTTGCAATGACCGTCGTTTTATTCCCTAGGGTGTCTGCTAAAAAAACATATATAATGTTTGGGGGTACTGCGTAATTTTCTAGCAAAAGAATGATGATTATTACATGTAGGAGAGAAGTGTCAGAATAGGCCCGGTATGGAGGTGGTATAAAAGCCCGGTATTGAAGTGGTTAAGTTAGTCGACTAAAATGTTTTAGTCTATTTTAGTCGACAAAATTAACACTGTTTTCACCCAAAGATGTACGTTCATTTCTAATTGAATTCAGTTGGAAAAATTAGCAAATTTTGTGTAAATCTTGTATGAGAACCTTTATAAATGAACCCCTAAATGTTTTCATAATACTATATGTACACTGTTTTAATTTTGTAATACTCCATTCTCAGTTGGCTTGCTTATCCAGTGATTGTTTCAGCCCAACAGTTTTTATTCAAAATTAAATATAAGGTTTTGGATGGACTGCAAACTACAACCACATCTATGTTAAAACAGCATAACCCTTCTGGGTATATTGTAAGGATTTTAATAAATGTTATTGCAGTCTTAACTGTTTAAGTTATTGTAATTTTTAATATATCCTCTTAATGCTTTTTACAAATAAACACAACATGTTTGTTTGACACTTAAAGTGATGTTCCCATTGCGGGTTCGGGAACCCTGACAGTGTAGCCTTTCAGCTTTACAACGGGAACCCTACTGCGCATGCGCATCTCTCCTATTGGCCTGGAGGAGGGAGCCCCACGGTGACGTCATGGCTCCGTGGCAGGGACTCCCAAAAGTGAGAAAGTAGACAGGTATCCTGTCCCCCCTCCCCCCGAAAGGTGCCAATTGTGGCACCGGAGGGGGGGGGGGGAGGGAATAAGATGAGCGGAAGTTCCACTTTTGGGTGGAACTCACTCCAATCATTTAATACACATGACAGTTTACATGGGTTCTAAAAAAAAACACTATTGGTTAGTGAAAACTTTTTTTGAGGCAGGGTTTGTATGAAACTTCCAATAAAAGCTGAGTATGGCTGGCTATACAATATACAATTTTATTGCACCTTTTCCTTTAGATTTACCAAAACCAAGGTCAAACCTAAACACCTTTAATGTGTGTGCAGGCCCTTGCACTACATAGTTGAAGTTAAAAGAAAATTGAACAACAAAATTGTATAATGTATGGCCAGCCTTAGTGTAATGAGTAATTTATTTGTGTACATAAATTTCGTTTGGAGCTATTGAGGTAGAGAATGTAAACAGGGTTGTTACAACAAGCAGTAAAAATATAAACGATAAATAAGCTGAAAGATCTGCCTTGTGTATATGAATTTCCTTCTGAGCTATTGAGGTCTGTAAACAGGGTTGTTACAACAAGCAGTAAAAATATAAATGAGAAATAATCTGAAAGATCCCCCTGCTGGCAATAGAAAAGAAAACAACAACATGCAGTATTTTAGATTTGTGATCTAAAGTGTTTATTTTAAGTGTCGAAAAGGTAGAAAAATCCTTTAAATAAATACGAATCTTCACCATGGGTTTTTGCACTTGACCAAACATTCAACTATCCAGGATATGTATCCAATGCAGGTTATTTTTGTCTGCTTTGGAAAATCCTTTTTAAGACTATCCTGTTATTTTTCTATTGGATTGAAGTCCTGTACTCATAGTACAACACAATGGTTGGGTGTTCTGGGTGGCAAGTCTGATCTAAAAGGATATGAAATCACTCTCCTGCTAAAATAGAGATCTAAAAATATAACCTGTAATGTTGTCTATAACAAAAGAAAGGTTTGGTCATATGTTGTAATAACATACAGTAATATATCATTACAGTAAGTTTACAGTTTAAGTATATTACCTTCATTTTATTCATTTAAGGGCTTAGTCAGCCTATTACTGATATTTAAGCCTTTCATAGTTGTTTTGAAAGTTAAACCTGATGTTCAGGGAAGATGTTGGTGACGTATCTGTGCTTGAATTTCTGGATATGTAAACCTGTGTGTGTCTGGTCATTTAGATGGGCTCTTATGCTCCCCTTTGGATTTATATATTTATTTAATAGAGAATGCAACAAAAAGGGCTAAAACATAAAAGGTTGACGTAAGTCTGGAATTATAAGAAGGGAGCTCTAACTGTTTAAATATCCAAAATATTTAGGAAGCCAGGGACTAGGTTACAGCCTACGTGCCGGTTCACACTACCGCCACTTGGGATCCAACTTGTCAGACCTCAAGTTGCCTCAAGTCGCTGGACATAAGAAATTCCATTAAAGAGAATGAGAGCCGTCTTAATGTACACTACTAAAGTTGCTCTAACAAGGTTCCTGTACTACTTTAAGGCGACTTCTAGGCAACTTGTACCCATAGATTTCAATGGAAGTTGCCTCTAAGTCGGATCTCCATCTTAACTAAAGCAACTTTACAGGAAAGCAAACACCTCCCTCCCACAGAGCTGATTATTCTGTGATTGGCCACAGCCAAAGTCACCTGTCCTGTAGGCAACTTCAAGTCGCGTTGTAAGTTGCTCAAAGTCACGATGAAGTCGCCTCCAAATCGCCTTGCAAAGTCGCGCTGTAAGTCGTGTTGCCCCTGTGTGAATCGCCACTACCAGTTTCCCCCTATAAATAAAACATCAGTTTTGAAAACGTTGAGAGGAACTAAATGCTAGATAGGAGTTAATTTAAAGTGGATGTAAATCCTCCATACACCCAGTGAAGTGAACAGCCTCAGATGTGTAACAGGGAGGAACAAAATCTCCCTACATAGGTTTTACATTCATATCTGCTGTCTTCGCATTTATATACTGTTTAGAAAGTTCAGATCTTGTTAGGAAATTTTCTCTTCCTTTTTAAGCAGTCTGGTGTCTGAGCATACAGTCAAGATAGCTAAAATTGCTGATTAGGGGAAAGGCACACACCCCCTCTCATCATAGGCAGAGACTCTCAGAGGTGTTTTGTAACAGGACCAGCTCCCTGCTAATCAGGCTGATAACAGGGTTATCAGACTGATAAAAGAGGAATGGTTCAGGAGAGAGCTATGGGACTTGACTCATTGAAGAGAGATAACAAAATACTCCAGATATATGTGCCCAGCTCAAATTTCATGAATTGAGTTTACATCCACTGTAAGATAAGTTTTTAAGTTAAATTCTAATTAACTGTTAGGTTGGACACAACTGGAATTTCAGAAATGTTTTATGTACTTTAGCGTTTGAGATCCACATACTGACACATGTTTGAAGTTCCATAATTTGGAAGATATGTTTGGTAATTTTGTGAATCGCTGTGTTTCCTTATAGAACGCTTATATTTTGCAACCTTGAGGAACAAACCAAAAAGTACCATCAATACTCATTACTTCTGTACTGATGAAGAGCTTGTGTATGAAAAGTAAGTAAAGCTTTATTATTTTCTAATGGTCTTGTGATCTTTCTGCATTTGGGGGCGGGATTTGAAGAATAAGCGCAAAATTTAAATTTCAATGACCTCAAGGCCATGCTTTCCAAGATACACTCTCATAAAACTGGGTGTGGTTTGAAGCAACGCCATAAGCTCAATGTTTTTGTGGCGATCCTTGTTTTTTTTATGAATGAAACTGTACTGGCATTTCCATAGACTTATATTGCAGTGACTGATCCCAATGGCCTGGAGATAAGTGTAATTAACACTTTATACTTACCTCCCTTTGTCCTTGCTATATTCATTCTGACACAGATCACAATCAAGTTCAGAATGTTTTATTTAGTTAGGGTATGTTCACAAGGGGGGTAAAAATAAATGTGTTTTTGACAGATTTAGAAGGTGTTTGTAAAACACTGTCTAAAGCAGAGGTCTCCAAACTTTCTAAACAATGAGCCAGTTTATTGTTCTTCAGACTTTGGGAGCCAGAGTGTGGCCAGGAGAAATTGTGCCGCATCATTGGTATCAGTGGGTGGAATAGTGCCCAATCATTGGTGTCAGTGGAAGCAATAGTGCTCCATTGTTATTGTCAGTGGAAGGCATAGTGCCTCATCATTGGTGTCAGTGGGAGGAATATTGCCCTATCATTGGTATCAGTAAGAGGAATAGTGCCCCATTATTGGTGTCAGTGGGAGAAATAGTGCCTTATCATTGGTGTCAATGGGAGGAAACGTGCCCTATCATTTATGTCAGTGGAAGGAATAGAGCCCCATTATTGGTGCCAGTGGAGGCAGTGTGTCTCATCATTGGTGTTAGTGGGAGAAATAGTGCCCCATCTGTGTCAGTGAAGGAATAGTGCCCCAAGGGGTAGGTAAAGGCAAGCATCCGGCAGGGGTAAACAATGCACCATCTTTAGTGTTAGTAGGAGAAATAGTGCCCCAGTGCCCCATCATTTGTGTCAGTGGGAGAAATAGTGCCCCATCATTTGTGTTAGTGGGAAGAATAGTGCCCCATCGTTGGTGTCAGTGGGAGGAATAGTGCCCATTCATTTGTGTCAGTAGAAGGAATAGTGCGCCATTGTTGGTATTTGTGGGAGGAATAGTGCCCAATCAATGGTGTCAGTGGAAGGAATAGTGCCCCAGCGTTGGTGTCAATGGAGGCATTGTGCCTCATCATTGGTGTCAGTGGAATAAATAGTGTTCCATCTGTGTCAGTAGGAGGAATAGTGCCCCAAGGGCCAGGTAAATGCAAGCATCCGGCCCCTGAGTGGCAGTTAGGAGAACCCCGGCCTAAAGCATTCCTGAAATATTTTTTTTTGAAGGAAGATTGTTAAATAGAAGCTTCCTAAATGCAAAAGCCTAAAGGGTGGTTTTGGGATGCACTGTCATTGACTTAGACTGAGGTGCTTGATGAGCTTTTTCAAGATGCTAACCCTTGCCATATATTGCTAATGAGAAAAACAGTACAAAGTAATGCAAGTTTTGCTAGTCCCCCTCCCTTCCAAAAGCAAATCCCTTTTACACACAATCGGTTTTCCCAGCAGTAAAAAGTCTACCGGGAAAACCGAGAACCTGTTTGGTAGCTTTTTCCCCATACATATGGCCGGTTATCCTGGGAGCTTTCGTCGGGAAACCCGGTAGTGTGTATGCTCCACCGCAGGCTTTCCTCAAAGAAAAAAACACTGGCTTAAAAAACGCCAGGAATCCCGGACGGAAAAAAGGAAACACGTTCTCATTTTTCCCACCGGGATTCCCGGCGGTTTTCCTGTTGGGAAAACTGCCATGGAGTGTACACACGGCTGGTTTTCCCGGCCAAAAGCTCATGGCAGTTTTCCTGATGGGAAAACCGGTCGTGTGTACGAGGCATTAAGATCAAAGTTCCACGAGAATGTTTATCAGCGTTGTATTTTTGGGGATTTGGGATTCCTTTTTGGAATAGCTTTTACTGGATCTCTTTAGAAGGACCAGTGACGTCACCCTTACGTAGGCAAGCATGTCAGAGGATATTTACTTGCAATGTTTTGTTTTTTTAGCTTTGAAGTGATTCTAAAGTCAGAAGGTTTTTAATCCTACTGCATTCTATGCACTAAGATAAAAAAATACTTCTGTGCCCTCTAGACCTCTAACTCAAAACATGCAACCTGTAGAATTTTTTA
Source organism: Rana kukunoris (assembly GCA_029574335.1). Taxonomy (NCBI): domain Eukaryota; kingdom Metazoa; phylum Chordata; class Amphibia; order Anura; family Ranidae; genus Rana; species Rana kukunoris. The sequence goes on along the minus strand of CM056055.1, from coordinate 130,394,123 downwards.
AAGTCGCCTATGGAGATTTTAAAGGGTAAAAGTTTTTCGCCATTCCACGAGCAGACGCAATTTTAAAGCGTGACATGTTGGGTATCAATTTACTCGGTGTAACATTGTCTTTCACAATATAAAAAAAATTGGGCTTACTGTTGTCTTATTTTTTTAAATCAGAAAGTGTATTTTTTTCACAAAAAATGCGCTTGCATGCACTCAACCCCCCCCCCCCAAAAAAAAAATGGGGGAAAATGTCCCTGCGTCTTATGGTAAGAATACTGACCAGGCACTGATCCCCCCCCCCCCCCCCCCGTCACAGCCACAGTGTCAGAATCCCTCCAGAATCCCTCCAATCCCCCAGAGGTGACACCATCCAAAAGGCAGTGAGAGCCTTTGCTGTTTTTTTTTTCCAGCTGAACCCCCCTCCCCCCTTTTCGGCGCGGTGGTCTAGTCCTGTCTGACTTCCTGCTCCTTCCCCCGCAGCTGCTGCTGTAAACTATGTCCCCAGTCCTCATTTCTAGCTGCTTCCTAGGTACCTCTGAGGCTGAGAGCCAGCCAGCCAGCCAGAGGGGATTATAATGGCAGTGTCCTCCACTGCCTGAGGAGAGCTGTTGATAAGGGGTTGGGAGGTGTGATCTGGCATGGTATCCATTGCTCATCACCTGAGCTAATGTGATAGAAGAGGCATAATGGGTGTTTGTGTCTTCCCTGCCATCCTGAGCTGATCTGGGAAGGGGGGGAGGTTGCTGTGTCCACCACCAGATATAGTGCAGCTGAGCTGATTTGATAGGTGGGGTGGTATTGCTGTGTGTCCATCATCCATCTATAGTAGTAGTATAATATAAAATATTTAAGTACACTATTTGGTTCAGAATTTTTCTTGTTTTCCTCCTCTAAAACCTAGGTGCATCTTATGGAGCGAAAAATATGGTATATAATGTTTTGGGGGTTCTAAGTAAAGGGAAGGAGGTGGGCGGGCAGTGAAAATACAGGCAGGGGAAGCACCATTAGCATTGCTGGTTGCCTTGTCATATCAACGGCCACCACAAGAGGTCGCCAGAGAAGCATAGGACTGCCGAAGGCCGCAATGCGCAGGGGAGGGGGCGCACGGAAAGACAGTATACCCTAGCTCTGTGCCGCCCCAGGCGCCAGGTCGCTAATTGTAGTCGCAAATGCGACCTGGTGCCTGGGGTTTGTCGAACCCTGGTATAACAACATGTTTGTTATTTATACATTTAAAAAAATGGGTGCCAACAGGGCTACCAACGGTTTGAATTTTGGCCAATTCAACATGAAGGGGCCTAAACTCAAGCCATGTATGACCAGTATTTTTTTGCACTTGGTCAGCTTTGTGTGCTTGAGCATGACAGTATATATAATGTATCATCAGAATTTAGTTGTCACTAAATAATGTAGCAAGCCAAAGATATACTTTTACTGGGGTTTAATTAATAGGGGATGAAAAGAAAAAGAAGATTAAAAAATGTAATTTGCTAGTCTGCACTGAATGAAATACAGACAATGGAATTTGGTTGCAATAGGCAACACATACAGAGCTTATAAATCACACCAATATGCTTGAGGTCAAGTACAGTGTCTATTAACGCCTGTTCATCTAAATTATAATCTTTCAGCTTTTCTGTGTACTGAAATAATATAATAAGTTTCCTTTTCAGGGTCATAAACATATTAGGAATGATTGCTGACAAGGGAGCATTGTACTAGGTAGAAGTGTAGGCGTTCTGGTTTACTAGGAAAAGAGAATCTGGTCAGCATAGTTGTTGGCACACCGCACTGACCTACTTTTTCCAAAGAGGGCCTCATCATAGTTCATTCAGGAGAATGTTGATATCTCTCTATTGTTAAACTTGGTCCAGAATAGAGCATAGGAAATATCAACTGTAACTAATGGAAAACCTACTTTACTTTTTGCAGTGAGCATTCTTCCTTGTTTATGGAGCAGGCGGCTTAGGATGTATATTCTGCGAAGGAACAATGGAATTCATATCAAGTCATATCAGATGAGATAGTTGCATTGGGGTTTATTTACTAAAGCTGGAGAGTGTAAAATCAGGCCCACTTCTGTATAGAAACCTAGAAACTTGAAGGAAAGCTGCACCTGCTCAGTTTGCTGTGTATTGCTAGAGAGTTTCGTTTTTTTTTCTTGGGAGATTGCATGTGATCAGCGCAGGGCCAATCAGAACAGTCCAGACAGAGGGTCAGGGGTCCTGCAGCAGTTTGTATTTATGAAAATATTTGCATGCTCTGTGTACTGTGGGAGACCACATATAGTGAATGCAGGATCCCGAGTTTAGTAACACTTTAAAGGGGTTGTAAAGAAAAACATTTTTTTTCATAATAAGCATCCTTTACCTGCAGACATTCCTCTTTTCACTTCCTCATTGTTCGTTTTTGCTCAGAAGTTGCTCTATTTCTTCTCTGTTCTGTTCACTTTCTGCTTGTCTGATTGTTACTCACCACTGTGAAGGTAGGCTTTACTGCAGTGATCAGTGACGTGCTTACCCCCTCCTGGGAACTACATCTGTGAGGCAGGACACTCTCTAAGTGTTAGGCCATGTACACACGATCAGACAGGTCTGATGAAACTGGTCAGATGTTTTCATCGGACCAGGCTAAAGTGGTCTGATGTGCGTACACACCATCGGACCAAAAATCCGATCAGACCAGAACGCGGTGACGTAGAACACACCGACGTGCTGAAAAAACGAAGTTCAATGCTTCCAAGCATGCTTCGACTTGATTCTGAGCATGCGCTGGTTTTTGGTCCGATGCTATTGTGTACTAACCATCGAATCTGTCCGACGGACAGGTGTCGGTCGGACAGATTTTAAAGCAAATTTTAAAACTTTCATCTGACGGACAACGGTCCGATGGGCCGTACACACCATCGAATTGGTCCGATGAAACTGGTCTTAAGACGAGAGCCGCAAACCAGGAAGTGAATGAGAGACCAGAAACTAGAACACCGGAGGTGATATAAATGAAGGAATTTATTAGGTATTTACTAGTTTTTTTACCAGAATCATTACACTATTCTGTCTGTCCACCTTGCAGATTAATTTTAGCCAAACAAAATGTTTTCCTTTACAATTCATTTTATTGTGCAAGCTAAAGATAGAAGTTGATTGGCTACAATGCACAGCTACACCAGATTTTGCACTCTCCAGCTTTAGTAAATCAATCCCATTTGTTCAGCAATTTTAAATATGGTGAATAGTCTAGTAGGATGTTGGCACTCAGTGAAAAGTAAATTAAAGTGATTTTCAGAAATGAAATTGATTTAATGTTTTTAATTATTATTACAATTTACCTTAAATGAGTTCTATGGTCACAGCATATACTTTCATGTTATAACATCAGCATTGTAATAGTAATGCAAACAATAGTTATACGCTAGATGACAGTCCAAAATAGGCTGGCTTGAAAAATCTCCGTTCATATTGTCAGCACTGCCTGTCTGCTGGCCATATCTTCTCACACATTTCTGGATTCCCTGCATGCTTTGCAACTTCTCCTCTGCTGTTTACTTTTAATTTCTAAGCACTACATATCCCATGGTACCTTGCTCCCTGCAAGCAGTGATTCTTTACTGACTCCGCCTCTGAAACTCCCTCTCTCAGCACCTCTGTAGTTCAAAAGGCGGGCGCTGTAAAATGTGTGACACAGCAGTGCCTACTCACAGGGCAGAGTGAATACGTCTCATAGAATTCATAGAATTTTGGGGATCTTCACAAAGTATGTTAACAAACTTCAAGATTGTTCAAATTAACCGATTCTGAACCAGCTGCCGCAGTTACAGGTATACAGTAGCAGGCTGGCCCCCCTGCGCGAGCCGTCATTGCTGTACGTCGGCTGTACAATGTATGAACACTGATCAATCTCTTCCCCTAATCAGTCTCATCCCCCCTTCAGTTAGAACACACATTAGGGAACACAGTTAACCCCTTGATCGCCCCCTAGTGTTAACCCCTTCCTTGCTAGTGAAATTTTTACAGTAAGTGCATTTTTATGGCACTGATCACTGTATAAATGCCAGTGGTCCCAAAAATGTATCAAAAGTGTCCGATATGTCCGCCATAATGTCACAGTCATGATAAAAATCGCAGATCGCCGCCATTACTAGTATAAAAAAAAACTGCCCCCTATTTTGTAGACACTATAACTTTTATGCAAACCAATTAATATACGCTTATATACGGGGCTGCATAAGAGTCAGTTCACAAGCACTTTTCAGGCGCTATTTTTAGTGCAAAAACGCCTGTAAAACACCTCCGTGTGAAAGGGGTCTGAATCTTGGTTGAATGTTGTATTAACCTTGGGTGACAAAATTGATTAATAGATTGCTGTGAGGATTTTGTTACTAAAACCAAAGAGTGCAAAATCTAGTGCAGCTTTAGTGCAACTCTGCATAGTAACCAGGTTTTATTGCCAAAGCTTAAAGGAAAAGTATAGCCAAAGCTATTTTGGCTATGCTCCTGGGGAGGAGAGCAAACTGCACTCCTTTGACCAGTTTTCAGCTGACAGCGGGCTAAAGTCCGCTGTTGGCTGGTGTCACTAAGCTGGTCCAGGCTCGGGAAAGATCCTGACTGGGTGGGGATCCACCTAGAAGCCTAAGCCAGCCGCTCCTGCCCTCTTCACTCCCCAGTGCTCCAGTGATCTCTGGAGGGGCAGAACAGAGAGCGGTGACTGATGATCACTGCTTTCCGCTCAGAACTATATGATCAGAGATATTTGATTGCTCAGTTCTCATTACAGAGCCAGTGGGGGACAGATGCAGCCACCAATTTGAGTATAGTTTTTTTTCAAAAGCCATACAGGCATACCCCACTTTTAAGTACAAAACGAGGTTTATTTACTAAAGCTGGAAAGTGCAAAATCAGGCTAGGCCCCTTTCACACGGTCGGACCATTCAGGTCCGCCTGTCAGTTTTGTCGGCAGACCTGGATGCAATCCTATAGAGCGTCGGATGTCAGCAGAGACATGTCCGCTGACATCTGACCCGATCCGATACGCTAAAATCAGAAGTATGGCGATACGTCCCCTTCTGGCCATGGCGGATCGGATTGGGTGAACATGTTGTCCGTTTTCATCAGATTTCTCCATAGGAGACAGTGGCACTGCACAAGTCCCTCCCCGTTCAGTGAGCAGAGAGGGACTTGTATCGACGGAGTCCGCCTCGTGTGAAAGAGGCCTAATTGAACAAGTTAGAAGCTGATTACAGCTGCACCAGATGCTGAGTGCTCTTGTTTTAGTAAATCTCCGCCAGTGTTTCTACATACCAAAATTTGTCTTATGGGGACTTTTCGGCTTTTTCCAATATAAACTACTTATTATGCATATTGTACAAAAATATAGCCTTTGGACACATACAGTATATCACAGACAAAAAATATCTTCAAGCGCATATTTTCACACCTGGTTGCTTACGTTTGTTTAGTAAGGTTGCTTACGTTTCAACCCAGTCTGGCATAATAAGGAATGGACAATGAGTACATTGGGCAGTGAGTTTTTTTTTGGAATACCAAAACGAATGCACAATGCATAGGGCCATGATAAGCAAAAAGTGTAAAATAGAAATACAATAGCCAGATATGCATGATATGCAGAGAATCTTTTTAGGGCTCCATGCACACTGGACGTTAAAATTACTGTATTTATTGGCGTACAACACTCACTTTTTTACCCTGAAAATAAAGGGTAAACTGTGCCTGCGTGTTATATGTAGGGGGCTGTCGAAAGTTTTCTTTTTGAAACTTCCCTCTTGAAGTTAGGGTGCGTGTTATACGCCGATAAATACGGTAAGTTATAAAAACGCCAGTAGCTTTCAGCGTTTTTTGCAATAGTGTTTATTAGCGTTTTTTTTTGCATTTTTATTTTTCAATGGATCAAGAACGTTTAACGCTGGTGAGCCACGTTCTTGAGGATTTATGAGCTTTTGCTGTTTTTTTGTTTTTTGTGGTCAGAACGCGATTTTAGGCCATTTAGAAAACAGCCCATGAACTCCACTGCTGATAAATGTCCAAAAACTTCCATGTGTGCACATAGGATTACATAGAGGGGAGTTTATGGGCTCTTAAAAAAAAATGCCCAAATTCTCAAACTGCTATTTATGAGCTTCAGTGTGCATGGAGCCTAAAGCCTCATACACACGACCGCTTTTCTCGGCAAAAACCAGCAATAAAACTGCTTCTTGTCGAGAATTCCCGTTCGTGTGTCAGGTTTCTCGTCAGGAAATCTGGCCAGAATCTTGACGAGAAAAAAAAGAGAACCTGCTCTCTTTTTTCTCTTTTGAGATTCTTGTCGGCCTGTTTCCCGACAAGAAACCTGAGAGTGTGTATACTTACCTGTCGCCGTGGAAACCCACGCATGCTCGAAATGACTTTGACGCATGCGCAGTAGCTTCCACAGCATAGGTAGGGTGAAGCAAGATGGTGGCGACGGCATCAAATGTGTTGAGCGCATGCTCGTCGTACGCGATGACATTACCGCGTTCTTCCCTTTCGGGTTCTGTACACTCGGGCGGCAAGAGTTTCTTGCCAAGAATCTCGTCAGGGAAAACAAAGTTTTTTTTCTGACGAGATTCTTGCCCGTGTGAACAGGGGCCTAAATAGTTTTAAATGTTTGTTAGTTTGTTATATTTTGTTTGTTCTATGATATATAGCTAGATATACAGTATACACTTAATCATATTATGTACTGTATATCTATCTATATATCGATAGATAGATAGATAGATATATATATATATATACACAGACATACCCCACTTTTAAAGCGGTGGTTTACCCTAAAACTACCCCATCCAGCATACTGGCGTCAGCGCCAGTATGTTGTTTTTTTTTTTTTCGCTGTACTTAAATGAAATGTACGTTAAATGAAGAATTTTCATTTCTGTCCACCGCGGGTGAATGGCGCCGCTATGTCACGTCACGCCTTCCGAAAATATTCTAATTAGGACTCGGCCCTTTCAGGCGCTTTACGGCACCTGGGCACAGACCTGGGAGCTGACTGCGCAGGCGCCGTATATATCCGAGTCCTATTTCAGCTTTTTTCGGATTGGCGTGACGCGCCATAGAACTCGGCTATATACGGCGCCTGCGCAGTCAGCTCCTAGGTCTGTGCGCAGGCGCCGTATAGCGCCGAAAAGAGCCGAGTCCTAAATCGGCTATTTTCAGAAGGCGTGACGTGACATAGCCGCGCCATTCACCCGCAGTGGACAAAAATTAAAATTCTTCATTTAACAGTAGGTACAGCGATAAAAAAAAAAAAACAGCATATTGGCGTTGACGCCAGTATGCTGGATGGGATGGGACAGGGTAGTTTTAGGGTGAACCACCTCTTTAAGTACACAATGTGGTTTATTTACAATTGCTGGAGAGTGTAAAATCAGGCTCACTTCTGCACAGAAACCAATGAGCTTCCAGGTTTTATTACCAGGCTTAATTGAACAAGCTGGGGTTAGACGCTCATTGGTTTTTATGCAGAAGTGAGCCTGATTTTGCACTCTCCAGCGATAGTAAATAAACCACACTGTGTATTTAAAAGTGGGGTATGCTGTATGTGTGTGTATACACATATATATATATATATATATATATATATATATATATAATTTTTAATTGGGGAAGTTTATATGCTGAGAATATTCGATTACGGTAATTGATCCCTATTTTGCAGGACCATTTAGTAATATTATTTAATTATAACATACCTGTCCCAGTTTTTAAATATGTTCTTTATTATACAAATGCCTCGGGTCGGGACGGTTCGGGTCGGTACAGTTTGGAGCACTTATGCCTTGTTTCCACTGCACGAAACGGTTCGGGTCAGTAAATTTGGAGCGGTTAGGATGGGACTGGTCTATTCTCGTGAGTGTTTCCACTGCAAATTAGACCGTCAGGGACCATTCAGGTTTTAGAAAAAATTCCTAGCGCGTCCACCAATCAGTGAGATGTATTTGTAGGTCCGCCCTAATGGAACCGTTCCACTTTCTCTGAACCCACATGGGAAACAGGACCCTTGCTGGTGCGGTACGGTTCGCTTTCATGACATGCTTTCATAATGGAAACTCAGTGGAAACGAGGCATTAGAATGGACCGGTCTAATCTTGTGAGCGTTTCCACTGCAAGTCGGACCGCCCCGGGCCATTCAGGGTTTAGAAAAATGCCTAGTGTGTCCACCAATCAGTGGAATGTATTGTAGGTCCGCCCTAACCGAACCGTTCCATTTTCTTTGGCCCCACATCTGAAGCAGGACCCAGAATGGTCCAGTACGGTTTTATGGCACACTTTCATAATGGAAACACTCAAAATAGCGTACCGAACCGTAGTGAACCGATCCATTCAGTGGAAACAAGGCAAAAGATATCACTGGTTGATTTCCTCAGTAGCACAGAAAATAGTTCATGCAGAGCTTTTAAAGCAAGTTTATTTTGCAGTTAAAACATGTAAATAAAATGTCTGTATAGATATAAACATGATCCTTCTTTACTTTCTGTGCCTGTCATACAAATGAGATATTTTCCTGTAGGGAAGGCAGCACACTTCAATAAGGGGGACGTGCAGTCTTCTGGCATGTTGTACAATAAAGCTGAATTGGTACCAAGAACAATGAAATCATTGGAGAGAGGCACAGGGGCTGTCAATGAGGATCTGTTTGTTTTGAATGCATCAAGCGGCATTCTGTGTGCTTAAAGCGGAGCTCCACCCACCCGCGTTTTTTTTTTTTTTTTTTTTTCAAAGTCGGCAGCTACTAACAGTGTAGCTGCTGACTTTGAATAAGGACACTTACCTGTCCTAGGCGCCCGCGTTGACGGCCCCCGCCGATGCCGATCCTCGATCCCGGCACCGCCATCCACAGTAAGGGAAACAGGCAGTGAAGCCGTGCGGCTTCACTGCCCGTTTCCTACTGCGCATGTGCGAGCGACGCGGCGCTTTGTGAATGGTCCGGCTGCTTTCTGGGATACACACAGTTCCCAGAATGCAGCGCGGCCCATTCACAAGAAGACACCAAGAAGAGGAGGAGGAAGAAAACAGCACCGCGGATCGTGAGGGCAGATTCGGGACTTCCGCATAGCAACAGCCTATTTAGGTGAGTATTTTTTTTTTCCCCATTTCATTTTTATTTATTTTTTTCAGATTTTTAAAAAAAATATATATATCAGGGTGGAGCTCCGCTTTAAGATTATAATTGCTCACATTATGAAATTGGGTAGTTACTAAAACACCCAAAAAATGTATAAAAGATAAATAAATAAAAAATTACCAAAAATGGGACAGATGTCTGGTGATGAGATCTTGCTTCCTGTTCATTATAGCCCAGACACAAATACTTGTGAGAAATGGCCCGGCTCAGGGATTAGAAGTCCTGACACTGTTAAAATGACATTCAGAGATATACAGTAAATATTCAGTTGTGTTCCGTAGAAACCCAAGGTCCTAATATAATGGATTTTCTGTGAGAAAACCTATGAATCTGTCATTTTTCTTTATTTGTATGGTACATTGCTGTACACTTGTTATAGGACTGCTGGGTCTCATTTTTTAAAGTGTCTTTAATAAAAAAAACGGTCTATTGCCCAACAGCAAGCAATCACATTCAGATTTTGAGTTGCTGACTGTAATTTATTATTTATTATGTAGATTTATTTTATTTATTTTAGGGCAATCCGATAAGTTCTTATTAATAAGATTATACTCTGTAACTCCTTATTTATATTATACCAAAAAGTGGGATATTGAAACAATCACTTTTTTTTTTTTTCATTTTTAGGACATTTAAGAAAGCGCATCAAAAAAACCTTCCTAGAAACATGAGGGCCAGTTCACACCATACTTCTCTGAATGCGTTTTTCTGGTGCATTTTTGATGCTGTCCAGTGCATTTTTTCCTCCTATTTTTTATTAACCTTACATAAGGACATGTGTGTTCCAGTGTGTTTTTGGTGCGTTCCAGTGCATTATTGATGCGTTTTGTCACGTTTCCATACAGTCCAGTGCAGAAAAAAATTAAACCGGAACGCACTGGAACTGTAAGCACTGGTGTGAACTATGCCACTGAAAACCATATAGCCTACTTTCCATGCATTTTTGGTGCTGAAAAAAAAAAGCATTGGAATGCATGTGGTGTGAACTGGCCCTGACAGCATAGGACACCTGTCTAAAAAAGCAAAACATTTCTGTACAAGATCCTTTTTTATTTTTTTCTGAAAATGTGGTGTAAAAAATGTTATTTTAATCTTTGGTTATGCCCTAATAGTGATAGATATTAAGAATAAGGTATGCTCTTTAGTTGAATATTGGGATGAACCTTTTTAAATCGTGTATAAAAGACAATTAGCGCCACCTAACTAAAGGGTTTTTGTGCTATAAATAAACTATAAAGTATACTAATTAGTACTCCACAGCTGCTGTACATTTCCAGCGAATTCACCTCACCATACAACATATAAAATAAAATGAAAAATATAAGTGCAGTGCTCAGGCATGTACTGGCCATTGGGACTACAGGGATTTTCCCGGTTGGCCAATGGCTCAGTGAGCCGGTTTCAGTGGCAGCCTGTCAAAGTTATGGCTGCACGGCTCGACCTCCACTTCATGCAGTGATGTGGGAAGGATGAGAAAAATACAGAGGAGAATAAGTGAAATAATAAAAGAGGTGAGTGAGGACTCCTTATGTTATGCTACTTATGTTTTTTTTGCACAATTGCGTATAGTTTATATACTGTTTTATGCTTGTTTGCAAAATTAAAGTGGGCCGGTCTGGATCAATATTTTTTATTTCATTTGAACCTTTTTAAATGTTAGGCCGGAATCATTCCCAAGTTTGCATTATTACTCCAGGCTCTTCTTTATTTCGTAGGCGACTATGATGTTATTTAAGGTTCAGTTCACAAATGGCATGTTGTAATTCAATTTTTCCATGCATTATTTGCCTATCCTTTTTTTTTTTTTTTTTTTGTTAGAGATAGAACTGGGTTTTATAGCACATACCTATTGCATTTACCATTTGCACATTTTTTTTTATAAATTATGTGCCATTCTATAAATAAAAGTCAGTTCTAAAAGATTATGATGAGGGTTTGATCCCAAAAATAACACTTCCTTCTAGCTAGCATTAATAGAGTTTCTGTGAGGCCCATTTTACAAAGAACAGAAAAAAGGGTTATTCCAGGAGATAAAATAGAGATTAATAAAAAATAAAGGAAAAAGTTAGTTATAAATTAATTAGGGCTGTGCAAATTAACTTTTAATTAATCGATTAAGCTTTAATTTTTTTGATCGATCAAAATCTTTTTGATCGATTAAAATACTTTTGATTGGTACTCACCTCTCCGCCGGCTCCTGGGCCTTCAGGGAGTTCCGTCGGAGATCCAGTAATGTTATGGACACCGTCTGGGCTTTCCGTGTCCATTTGAAGGGTTCCTTTGCTGTGCCTTCATATCTGCATGCCGGCAGGACCTTACTATCTGCCACATACAAGGGCTGTTACACTTCCCTCTATCATTTCTCTCTATCAACCTGGGATTCTACAGCCATCCACTGGGAGTTGTGATAGTTCCCTTCATGGGACATCTACATGCCGACGGACTGATGTTAACCTCTCCGCGTCTGGATTCAGCAGTGGTATCGTTGTACACATTTTTATACCAGTATCATACTTAGCTACATGTTTTTATGACTGCTTTTGCTACCGTTTGGTATTACTCGCACCATTTTTACAGTTTATGTAGCTGTATTGATTGTATCTCCAGTGCAATATTTATTTGATTACCTACTTAAAGACTATAAAAGTTTTAATGCTATTCCCATCGAGCGCTGCCTTTGTGTGTGTTTTGTATCCTGCTATCCATTTTTCCAGTGTTTGGTAGCTGCACTGGCAATCAGCCTGCAAGGAGATCAGCTAAAAGTAGTTGGATCTGTATGTGCGTTACAATTAATCAAAATTAGTCGATTAATCGATAAAAAAAAAAAAAATCGATTAATCGAACACAAAAATTTTGATCAGTAACAGCCCTAAAATTAATAAATGTATATAAAATATATAGAATAACTAATTTGTCTTTGTGAATTGACACCAATGCACATTTTCCCTCCTGTAATGCTGTGTACACACAATCGTTTTTTTCATCGGAGAAACCGATCGTGTGTGGGCCCCATCGGACTTGTTTCCATCGGTGTAAAAAAATAGAACATGTTTTACATTTTTACGATGAAAAAAACAAAAAACAATAGTAAATTCCGATCGTCTGTGTGGAACGCATGCTCAGAATCAAGTCGAAGCATGCTCGGAAGCATTAAACTTCATTTTTTTTGGCTCATCGTAGTGTTTTACGTCACCACGTTCTGGCACGGTCGGAATTTAGTCTGATAGTGTGTATGCAAGACTGATGAAAGTCAGCTTCATCGGAATTCCGGCGAAAAGTCCACCGGATTTAATGCCATTAGAAATTCGATTGTGTGTACACGGCATAAGAGTTATTTTAATAAGTCCACCAAAGCTGGTATTTTTAGTAGACGCTGGAGAACTAACGACTTGACCTCTGGAATAATTACCCCCCTTCATGACCAGGCCACTTTTGCGATTTGAGTCTCTGCCTGATCATTGGCAGACATCAAGTGTCTGGTACCCACAAATCGGCTTCCGCTATGGTGAATAGTCATATATATATATATATACAGGCATACCCCACTTTTAAGTACACAATAGGGTTTATTTACTAAAGCTGGAAATCGCAATATCAGGCTCACTTTTGCATAGAAACCAATGAGTTTCTAACCCCAGCTTGTTCAATTAAGCCTGGTAATAAAACCTGGAAGCTCATTGGCTTCTGTGCAGAAGTGAGCCTTATTTTGCGCTTTTTAGCTTTAGTAAATAAACCCCATTGTGTACTTAAAAGTGGGGAATGCCTGTATAAATAGAGAGGGTGAATCTCCCCAATGGAGACACAGACTGCAATAAAAACTGACAGGTGTTCTAATCCCTCTTCCTTCTATTCAATACTAAAAAAAAAAAAAAAAATCATGCTTTTTGTCATACCTTCACCACTTGCTGATCGCCCTATAGCGGTTTTACTGCTACAGGAGGCATCTGCGGATCACGTAAATGTACACACACACACATACATATATATATATATATATATATGTCTTGTTTACCGTTATCATGGAAAGTAAAAGAAAATCCCAAAATTTGGGTTGTCCCCAAAAAAGTAATAGAGGGGATACAAAATATAACAAGTCCGCTGCAACTCTAATGTGAGATATACACACTAATTAAGTAATAGAGAAGAGTAGAGTTAGCGCAACTTCACTCTCTCCTCTATTACTGTTCATTATGTGCAGCCCTTTGGTGATATCAGGGGTTGCACTCAAGACCTTTTTATTAAATACCACCAAGATCTTACTCCTAGAATAATACATATACAGTAAAACCTTGGAATGCGAGCATAACCACTTAAGACCCGGACCAATACGCTGGTAAATGACCCAAGGTGTTTTTGCGATTCGGCACTGCGTCGCTTTAACAGACAATTGCGCGGTCGTGCGACGTGGCTCCCAAACAAAATTTGCGTCTTTTTCTTCCCACAAATAGAGCTTTCTTTTGGTGGTATTTGATCACCTCTGCGATTTTTATTTTTTGCGCTATATACAAAAATAGAGCGACATTTTTGAAAAAAAAACACTATTTTTTACTTTTTGTTAAAAAAAAAATCAAATAAACTAAATTTTAGTCAAACATTTAGGCCAAAATGTATTTAGCCACATGTCTTTAGTAAAAAAAAAAAATCGCAATAAAAAAAAATAGCTACCTAGCGGGAACAGCGGCACTAATACAGCGATCAGAAAAATGATCGCTTAGTGACGCTGGCAATAGGGAGTGAAAGGGTTAACTAGGGCGGTGATCAGGGGGTTAAAACTTTATTAGGGGGGGTGGGGGGGCTATCCTGAACCTAACACTAACTGTTTTTTACACTGCCTGTCACACTGACACTAAATGCAGTGATTAAATCACTGCATTCAGTGACACTGTGACAGGGGGGTGGGGGGGGCGATCACAAGGGGTTAATATGCCTATGTGAGTGTGTGTCAGTGTTGTGTTGGTGCACACTTACTTGTGATGTCTTCTCTCATCAGCAGCGCTGGGAAACAGCGCTGCGATGAGAGAATACATCATTTCCTCCTTCCTGTGTAAACACAGGAGGAGGAAGTGACAGGCTGGGAGCGCGCTCCCATTGGCTGGGAGCGATCGCGGGGGGGGGCGGATATCACGGACATCCGCCCGCAGATCCCGGATCGCTCCCAGAGGTAGGGGGACCCCCGCACGCCGCGGAGGGGGTCCCGATGGGACCCCCGAACCGCACTCAGGCGGGGACGTAAATTTACGCCCTTGTGCCTGTACGTGCCATTCTGTGGCCATATATGTGCGTGCGGGGGTCCTTAAGTGGTTAATTAGTTCCAGAAACATGCTTGTTGTCCAAAGCACTTGTACATCAAAGCAAATTCCCGTATAAGAAATGATGAAAACTCAAATGATTCGTTCCACAACCATTTATTCATAGGTCCTTCAGTTTATAGTTCATATAGAAAGATTATAGCAATGTGACCAGGTTGTGTAACCATAAAATGTCCATCCACAAATGGAATCCTCCACAAGGGGTTTAGAAAGCAAAATCCATCAGGAGCTAAAAAGTATAAAAGAGAAGAGAGGCGCCTCTAAGTGTAGCAAAATGTTGCTAAATGTTGTACTGTTCATTCCAGGGCTTATTGAGTCCACTGGTCTCCATCTAAGGGTCCTTTCACACCGTTTTTGATCCGCTCCGTGTGTGTCCGTCGGCTCAGCGGGGATCGTCCGTAAATCCCCGCTGAACTGTCGGCGGACAGGGCGGTCCCCGCACACTGTGCAGAGACCGCCCTGTCTTTCCTCCGCTGTCCCCTATGGGGAATCGGATGAATATGGACCGTCTGTCCGTATTCATCTGATCCGATCCGCCAGACGGAAGAAAAATAGGGTTTTCTTCCGTCCGAAAAAGCGGATCTTTGCGGACGCGGATCTTTGCGAACGTTAGCGTAAACGGACTTGTAAAAAAACGGACGAGCGGTCCGTACGTGTGAAAGGACCCTGAGTTTAAAATATATATTTTGGTTAAACTTACCCTTTAACAGAAATCTAACTTTGTGACATTACCTTATGTTTCTAGATCGTCAATAAGCTCCGCTTTATTACAGCGGTATTAAACACAAAAACAAAAGTGTCATATATTGTATTGCAATATATTTACTAATCCTTAAATGTGGTGGCTGCATTTGTTTTCTTCTTTTTTTTTTAGTTTTATTTCCGCATGGTGATCTGGCCAATAAAACATTACCTGTCTTAAAGCGGATGGCCCATTAAAAATGTTTTTTAAAAGCCAGCAGCTACAAATACTGCAGCTGCTGATTTTTAAAAATAGGACACTTACCTGTCCTGGAGTCCAGCGGCGTCCGCAGCAGAGGACGAGCGTTCGCTCGTCTCTCTGCTGCTCCCCCCTCCATCCACAGTGAGGGAACCAGGAAGTGAAGCGCTGCGGCTTCACTGCCCGGTTCCCTATGACGCAGTCGCGAGGCGTCCGCCGATTGGCTCCCATTGTGTGCTGGGAGCCGAGAGTTCCCAGCACACAACGGGAAAAACCCGTCTTTTGCCCGAGACTGCGGGCCGGAAGTGAGTGCAGATACCTGTCTTTAGACAGGTATCTGCACCCCCCTCCCTCCTGAAAGGTGTCAAATGTGACACCGGAGGGGGGGGGGGGGTTCCGATCAGCGGATCTTCACTTTATGGTGGAGATCCACTTTAAGGTGTCTCAACTCTGGATAGAGGAGCAATGGCGACACTTTTGGACAGCAGCATTGTCATTGTCTGGGAAGTGGATAGTGTTAAGCTGGACATGGATGGAAATTCATCCGGTTCAGCAGGGACCGGTGGAATTTCAGTCCATGTGTGTCTGCTTCCACTCGGCAAAAGCCGATCTAATGATTGACTTTTATTGCTGATGCTTGTTAAAAAATTGACATCAGCCAGTCTGCTGCAGCTGCTGATCAGTGTATCTGGACAGTGGAGACCGTTTGCTGTAAGAATTAGAGGTGCACCGAATAGAAATTTTGGTGCAGAAACTGAAAATGCAGGATGCACTTGGCCAAAAACCGCAACCAAAAATGATAGTTTTTAAAAAATATATATTTTTATATATAATTATATTATATTCGACTTTTTAATAAATATCATGAATTTAAAGAAAAGCTCAAGAAAAATGCATACCTTTAAATTCTATGTATGTCTTCACACGGGTCCCTTGCGCTTCATTGTGTTAAAAATCCTGCTTGTTACATTTTTGGTCAGTTAAAAAAAAACACACCTCCCCATTGAAATGCTTTGAAAACAAAGCAAGAACTCATCAATTACGCACCCTTGTAAAAAAAAATTTGAGTGACATGACCTATAAAAAACACACCAAAAGCACAGTAAAATCACGGCAAAATTTCATTCATTTACGGTGCTATTGTTGGCACCTTTCGGCAAAATGCCGATAACAGTCTTGCAATGGGGTTGATTTACTAAAACTGCTGAGTGCAAAATCTGGTGCAGCTGTGCATAGAAACCAATCAGCTTCCAGGTTTTATTGCCAAAGCTTAAGGCCTCGTTCACACATAGCCGACTCCGTCTCAGTCCTTTCCGACGGAGTCCGCCTGTGTCTGCCAGCTCAGCGGGAGATCAGTCCGCAGATCTCCGCTGAGCCGACGGATGACAAGCTCCTCTCTGCTCACTGAGCGGGGAGGAGCTTGTCGAGTCCCGCTGTCCTCTATGGAGCGATCTGATGAAAACGGACAGCATGTCCGTTTTCATCAGATCTTTCCCGATCCGATCCGCATGGACGGATGGGGACGTGAGCCCCATACGTTTGTTTTTAGCGGATCGGATCAGGTCGGATGTCAGCGGACATGTCTCCGCTGACATCCGACGCTCCATAGGGGTGCATGGAGCGCCCGTTCAGGTCCGCCTGAAAAACTGACAGGCGGACCTGAACGGATCCATGTGTGAACGAGGCCTAAAACGGTTGTAAATCTAATTAAAAATAATAATAATAATAATAAAATCAAAAAACCCTGCAAGACAAAGGCATAATGAGCTAGTATGACTAGCATATTAGTTCATTATGAATTACTTACCTTAGATCGAAGTCTCCGTAGCCGTCCTCGTCTCCCCCTCAGACGACCGGCCAAGACGTCACTCCGTGCATGTGCGCGGGAGCCGGCATTAGCCATTGAGAAAACCGGCATTCTCAGTGCGCCTGCGCCGCTGTCTACGGCACGCAAGCACTGTAGACGGTGTATTCCTTTTGGCAAATATCTCCTAAACCGTGTAGGGTTAGGAGATATTGCAAACACCTACAGGTAAGCCTAAATCTAGGCTTACCTGTAGGTGTAACTTCCCCCAGAGGGTTTTCAACCACTTTAATCGAAAAAGCTGAAGTTAGAAGCTGATTGGCTAAAGATTTTGCACTCTCCAGTTTTAGTAAATCAACCCCAATGCCTCAGCGGGGAGGATTCCTCTATCCACCTACCCTGTGTGGATGGGGGAATCTGTTTGTTTTTTGCTGAATGAAAAGAACAAACAAATCGTCTCTGGCTAGTTTTAGACTAGCAGATTTAGATGGACTTGACTAACAAATTAAAGCCAAACTCCAACTTTTTATGTAGTTTTAACAACAGTTTTTTTTTCTATTAAAGGTTGTACATAAATAAATAAAAGCCAATTATTGTAAGCCAACTCAGTGTCAAATGGTTTATCTTAACCCTTTAACTGCTACTTATGCTGGACAGATTAGTCTGATAAAGTAAATAAAAAAATAACAGAATTACTGACTGGATCAAAGGGTGAAAATAAAGAAAAAAAGGGCTAAATGGCACAAACGAATGCAGCCACAACAAAAGTTTTTATTGCTTTTGGGTTTAATAGTGCTTTGATGGAAGTAATAGAACCTTCTCTGCCACACACTTCTTTAGGATACAAGGTCCTTGGATCTCCCCGGAGACTATACCCTCTGCTTATTCAGGTCAAACAGTTGGGCGCCTAAGTCCAGCGACATTGAAGTCTGCTGCTAAGGTTTACCATATGTCAAGGCTGCAACTCTCCTTTCCAGAGGCTGTGATTGTGCCATGATTATAACAGTGACAGGTCTGTTTGCGGAGCCTTGGGGAACGCATTGCTAGGCAGTAAACATTCAAACAAAAGAGAATTTACTAAAACCACACAATAGGTCAGCGAGCCTCTCCACCTCTGATCCTGTTATACTTCCTCTTGTCCACTTCCACAAGCTCACTTTCAGCTATCCCTCCCGTTCTTTCCACAACTCATTTCAATGTCCTGTTTTATCAGTTTCCTGTAAGGTCCTTCCTACAGTATTAGAATGTTACAGTCTGCTAAGTAATGCATATCACATTCTGCAGTGCCTGAGAATTCTAACAATTCACTTTGCTGTTAATTGGATGACAATAACATTTTCTGTAGGTTTAATGTTAGGAAGTATTTGGATGAATTTTATTTTGGTGGCAGAAAGTAAGCAGTACATACTGTTATATTAAAGCAGGGCTTGACAAATTTGCTTTGAATCTAGGAGCTAGCTAAAGTTAGGAGCCGTTTTTTTTTTTTTTTTTAACTAACAAATCTTATAGTTGGAACATGTCACATGGTGAACTTACCCTTTAATCATTTTAGGCAGTTGCAGCAGGAGTTCAACATTTCGTTGGAGGGGTTTACAAACAAACTGAAGAATTAAAAAAAATACTGAAATATAACCCATCAATTGCAGCTTCACTGTGCCCATCAATTGCAGCCACTGTGTCAATCAGTTGCAACCACTGCGCACATCAATTTTTGCCACTGTGCCCATCAATTGCAGCCACTGTGTCAATCAGTTGCAACCACTGCGCACATCAATTGCAGCCACTGTGTCCATCAATTGTAGCCACTGCGTCCATCAATTGCAGCCACTGCGTCCATCAATTGCAGCCACTGCGTCCATCAATTGTAGCCACTGCGTCCATCAATTGTAGCCACTGCGTCCATCAATTGTAGCCACTGCGTCCATCAATTGTAGCCACTGCGTCCATCAATTGTAGCCACTGCGTCCATCAATTGCAGCCACTGCGTCCATCAATTGCAGCCACTGCGTCCATCAATTGCAGCCACTGCGTCCATCAATTGCAGCCACTGCGTCCATCAATTGTAGCCACTGCGTCCATCAATTGTAGCCACTGCGTCCATCAATTGTAGCCACTGCGTCCATCAATTGTGGCCACTGCGTCCATCAATTGTGGCCACTGCGTCCATCAATTGTGGCCACTGCGTCCATCAATTGTAGCCACTGTGTCCATCAATTGTAGCCACTGCGTCCATCAATTGTAGCCACTGCGTCCATCAATTACCCAGCACCAGCGAACCAACCGCCACCACGCCCGCTCGTTGTCTGCCCGGGCCTTTGCCAATCTTGGTGGCAGATCAGGCAGCAAGTGACGTCGGCAAGCTGTGGGATGGGCAGCGGGTCAGGCAGTGGCGAGCTGTTGGATGGGCGGCGGGTCAGGCAGCGGCGAGCTGTGTGATGGGTGGTGGGACAGGACGGCCTTTTTTTTGGTCCAGCTTGACTACTTGACTATTGGCCCAGTGGTGACTACTACAGTTATTTCCAGCTTCCTCAGGGATCCAATAACTATGGCACATACATATAGCACATGCTTTAAAAAACGTTTACATTCTCATTACATATCTTTTTTAGACACAGTGACATCATCACTGGGTTTTTGTGTTTCTCTATGTGATGCAGGACGATTATGGCTGGTGGGATGGACCAGCAGGGTCCTGCTGTACATAGCTTCCTGAAAACATCACAGCACCCCGCCTCAGTACTTCTCTCAAGAGCCCTCCATCCTAATGCAAGCATTGGGCTGACACTTCAGTGGAGTTATGCAATTACCAAAATGCTTTAATAGGCCAGTGTCAGTCTGGAGGAGTAGGCGTTCCTAGGCAGGCTGTATTTTCATACAGACTACCCTGGGTGATGCCCACATGTGATCCTGAGCCTCTATGATTGAAAAAACTGAACTCCAATAAATGAGAGGGGCAGGCCAGGGACAGTCAGACAGTGGAGCAGATAGCCAGATGATGTTGGATGTCAGGGCCGATCCTAGGGTCTCACAGGCGCCTGGGCTCAGAAACATTTCTGGCGCCCCCACATGGGCGTCATCATTTTACTAACTCCTCCCATTTACACATGTTTCTATGGCAATGACTCAACCACAGAGATGCTCCCCCACCTCTGCAGGCGTCTGGGTGCAATGCACCCAGTGCACCCTGCCTAGGATCGGCCCTGTTGGATGTCCTCCAGTCAGGTAACAAGGCAGGCTTTATTTGACTTGCTGCAGCTTCTAATGTACACTGTGAGAAGCTTATAGTTTGCAGTGAAATCAGTATGCAATTTCAGTACAGGAGAGGAGCCTATACAACTCTGCATGACCGAGGGTACTGCCAGAATTTAACTTTAAATTCAAATTTTCAGTATATTATATATATTCAATCACATTTTTATCAGCTATCTTGAATGAAGAACAACACATGAGAGTGCAGAATATCATTAAAGGATCACTAAGCCCTGGTTCACACTGGTGCGTTTTGGCAGGTCAAATCGCATGTCAAAACGGCGGATTTTGCCGCAAATTGCCGGCAATGGCAGTGTCCTAATCGGTGCGACGCTGCATCTGCAGCATTGCACCGATTTCAAAAAGTAGTCTCTGTACTACTTTTTGCGATTTCAGCCTGCGATTTACATTGACATCTGTGCAGAAACCTGCACAGATGTCTCTGAAATCGCGGCTGAAATCGGGACTGCCGGGCGGGAGTGAAATCGTGCGAGTTCAGCTGAACCAGGGCTTAAGGAAATTATTATTATTTTTTTTAGCTAAATAGCTTCCTTTACCTTACTGCAGTACTGGTTTCATGTCCTCATTGTTCTTTTTTTGCTTTGAAGTTGCTGTAATCCTGCTCTGATCTCCACACATCCTGCTTGTCTGTTTCCTGATAACCACAGTACTGGGAGCTTTCTCACGGTGGTCTAAGCTGTCATTACTGTGTGTCTAAACTTCCCAGAACCAATCAGATTCATTTTAAAAACAAAACACTGCCCTGGATTTGTTTGTTTTTGTTCTATGTGTCTATTTCTACTTCACAGAAACATGAAGCCAGGTTAAAAGTGAAACTAACCTGCAGGCACATTATATGATTGATTTTTATCTATTTTTAATCATTTTGAAAAGGAATCAGTTAACTTTTATGTCTCTATACTCTGTAAACAGTCATTTCAGCAAAACATTTTTTTCCCTTTAGTGACCCTTTAAAGTTAGGCTTATGTAATATGTGTAGAGCACATGCAGGTTTAATATGGTTGTGATGTGCTCACTGGTTGTACAGCCATATAATATGTACTGATTTGCAGACTGTTTCGCTTCTTCTGTTCTCATACTGCCTTTACAATGTCTTGTAAAACATAACCCGAGAGAACACCCATGTAGATTAGCCCATAAAATGATTAAAGTGTATTTTTTTATTTTTATGTCATCCTCCTTTATTGCAGATAAATGTCATTTGTGTCTCATAAACTGTATTGATCTATTCTTTTTTTTAGTTTCTATGCAGATTTTGGGCCCCTGAACCTTGCATTGCTCTACAGATACTGCTGTAAGCTCAACAAAAAACTCAAGGTAAGTCAGTACTCATAACTTTACAGTGGTGAAAGGGATGGGTTGATCCAGTTATTGCATACAAGTACTCTCTGGAGACCGCTAAGCCATAAAGGAGATGTAAAGTCAGAAGGTTTTCTACCTTAATGCAATATATGCGTTAAAATAAAAAGCCTTCCATGTGCAGCAACTGCCCCAACACCCCCTAATACTTACCTGAACCCCATCTCTGTCCAGAAATGTCTACGACTGTCTCGGCCGTCCGATTCCTGATTGGCTGAGACACAGCAGTAGCGCCAGTGGCTCCCGCAGCTGTCAATCAAAGTCAGTCAGCCAATCAGGATAGAGAGGGGGCAAGGCCGGGCCACAGCTCCATGTCTGAATGTTTGCTGTTTGCTGTGGGGGCACTCAACAGGAGGGAGGGGCCAGAAGCACAGAAGAGGGACCTGATAAAAGGAGGATCTGGGCTGCTCTATGCAAATCCACTGCACATATGCGGTAAGTATAACATGTTTGTTATGTTTATTAAAAAAAAAACAAGACTTTGCAATCACTTTACCATTCTGTCCAGAGATGCCTGTTTAACTCATTTAACTCACTTTTATGTATGACTTTTTTGAGGTATTGAAATACAAGCACATGTAGAAATGGGGGAGTCTATGCCCAGAAGTGGGTGCAAATACCTGTCTTAGAACTTTAAAATAGGCGAACAATGCATTGCAATGAAAATACTATGTGTGTTGCACTGCAGTGTATTTGACCATATAGCCTTCTAGTTGGAAAGTGGAACTACACTGCATCTGAACTCCACAAACCAAAAATGTATATTTCATTTAATTCTAATATTCAAAGCAACCACCACCCCCCCCCCCCCCCCATCCATGTTTCCATGCTTTTTTTTTTGCTGAGAAGTCACTTTGAAAAACACCCCCCTAGTATTTCTGGCTGTAGCCATGTTGAGTCAGGGCAGATGATTCCTGTAGCATTTACTTTCTGGAATCCATCTGCCCTTAGCTCAGGCATGCCTGTGCTTAGCAGAGAAAGCCCCTCCTGAAGACTCCTGGGATGTATGACATAGGCCTGGAAACCAGGAAGCAACTGAAGAAATGTAACAAAAAAAATGTAAAACAGGTAAATATAATATACTTTCCTATTTAACTACTAATGCTAGAAGCATAAAGATTTAATATAGTCAATGTTGACTTAGACAGTGAAGATCCATTTTTTTTAAATAAAAAGCTATATTGCTGCATTGAACAGGTACCCTGTATATTCCATATTTACTCTTGGCATTATATTATTTTGCCACCGATTGTCAGATAAAATCTCATGTTACAATGATGAGATCAGCTGTCACAACTCCTATACTGTACATCTCTGCCGACTGTCATCTGATGATGAATTGCATCTCTTTTACGTTCAGGGAATATACTAATCTTCTTATTATAACACAGGACAGGTTAATGCCGGGGTCACTAGGCAAGGTTTAAAGCCGCTGTCACAATTCAGTGACCTGACATTAACTTTCACCATAATTGATGACGCCTGCTTAGCTGTACAAACTGTATGTTATTTCCCATTAATGAGTTTGCTTGGCTGTCTCCAGGAGATGAACTGGCAGTAATATGGACACTATTTTAGAAAGAAATAATGCAGTGTTTCCCTTCCCCCATAGTGTTATGTGCCTCCTCCTTGTTTCGTCCTGATTGTGCAAGGAATCTGAGATCCGTGTGCTCTGTACAAAGGACAAGTCTCTGCGTCCCGGCGATGAAATCTGAGGAGAATCCCTTTAACAGGCTTGCTAGAACCAGCTCACAGCTAGCAAATACTGCTGAATACAGAACCTTTTGTCCGCTGCGGCACCTGCTGTCACCTCAGCACAGGCTGTGGGGAGAATAGATGTCCCTTAACAGGAACATAGGAAAAGATTCATTTTGTGTACAAAATATTCCAAGTTACAAGTTGCTGGTGTTATTGCTTAGTACAGGCTTTTCAGGCACCTGCAGAACCTGTGTTTGAGACATTATTCAAATTCCATTATTATCTGATAATAATCTGTGTTTAAACTAGCATTAAACTCTCGTTACCCAGTTCTGGACCGCCCTATAGCAGTTCTACTGCCGCAGGGCAACTTCTGTGCGTAGGATCACGTATATGCAGTGTATGTGATCTGACACTTCCGGGTCCGGGTAGGGGGCCCACGCGCACATACGTATAATGACAGCGGGAGCTGATCTGCGTGTACTGTGTACTTAATGTCCACCAGGACCCGCTGACGGGAATGCCGTTCTGATAAGAGGGAAGAGATGGAGTTTGTGTTCCTGCAAAGCAGGGAATACATTCCATCTCTCTCCTCTAGTAAAAGCACCTCCCACAGTACACCAAAACACTGGCTAAGAACACAATTAACACTTTAATTGCTCCTGATGTTTAACCCCATCCCAAGACTAGGGTGCCAGATTCAGTAAGAAGTTACGCGACGTATCTCGAAATACGCCGCGTAACTTTTTAGATGCGCCGGCGTATCTTTTTTCTGTATTCAGAAAACAAGATACGCTGGGATTGAGCTAAGATACGAGCGGCGTAAGTCTCTTACGTCGTCGTATATTTGTTGCATATTTGAGCTGGCCGCTAGTTGGCGCTTCCGTCGATTTACGCGTTGCATATGTAAATTAGCTAGATACGCCAATTCACAAACGTACGCCCGGCCGTCGCAGTACTGACACGCCGTTTACGTAAGGCGATTTCAGGCGTAAAGATATTCCAACAAAAAGATGGTGCAGCCAATGTTAAGTATGGACGTCGGGACCGCATCGAATATTAAAAATGTTACGTCGTTTGCGTAACTCGTCCGTGAATGGGGCTGGACGTAAATTATGTTCACGTCGAAACCAATGAGTTATAGCTGCATCATTTGGAGCATGCGCACTGGGATACGTCCACGGACGTCGCATGCGCCATTAGTAAAAAACGTAAATTACGTGGGGTCACACTTAATTTCAATAAAACACGCCCACATCAAACACATTTGAATTAGGCGGGCTTGCTGAAGAACTTAGATGTTTAAAAAAAAAAATATTGGATATGTTTATAGCAGAATGTAAAGAATATTGGTGATCAAATACCACCAAAAGAAAGCTCTATTTGGGTACAGCGTTGCATGACCACACAATTGTCAGTTAAAGTAACGCAATGCTGTGTCACAAAAAATGGGCTGGTCAGAGGAAGGCTAGTAAATCTTACGAGGTCAAGTAGTTAACCACTTAACCCCCGGACCATATTGCTGGTCAAAGACCAGGCCACTTTTTGCGATTCGGCACTGCGTCGCTATAACTGACAATTGCGCGGTCGTGTGACAAACAAAATTGGCATCCTTTTTTTCCCCACAAATAGAGCTTTCTTTTGGTGGTATTTGATCAACTCTTCGGTTTTTAGTTTTTGCGCTATAAACAAAAATAGAGCGACAATTTAGAAAAAAATTAATATTTTTTACTTTTTGCCATAATAAATATCCCTCAAAACTATATAAAAAAACATTTTTTTTCCCTCAGTTTAGGCCGATACATATTTTTCGGGGAAAAAAAATCGCAATAAGCGTTAAATTGATTGGTTTGCGCAAAAGTTATAGCGTTTACAAAATAGGGGAAAGTGAAAAATGAATCCACGCAATAGGACCAAATATTGCCTGTGAGTGAGTATAGAGTTTTTACGCCCTTAATTAATTAATTTAAGCAGCTGCCCCTACCTGATTTAATTCACCTAGGTGAGATAATGATTTGAGAGAGGATGGAAGTAGGAATGGCGCTAGCTTTTAAAGTGCAGTGCTGATGTGGTAAATAGTGTTACAGGCGCCTGTACTTAATAGTAAAAAATGCAGTGACATATAATCAAATACAGGTAAATTGGTGCGTTTTTATAAAACCTAATTTTGAAATCCTAGTACGGAAAGTAAAGGAAATGCTAGTGATATCCAAAATGTGTGTGAAAATAGCAATGCAATTAAGTGAAAATAGATGAATTAGATTGCTTGAGCAGCTGCGATAAAAACGCAGTTCCAAGTGATCCAAAAAAAAATATATGCCGGTATATATATATTGCACCTTAATAAAAATCCTTGTGCTACAAAGGCTAGGTATATCCAATCCAAAAATGTGAGAAATGACAAAGAAAAAATGTATTAATTAAGTGACAATAATTATAAATAAATTAAATAAAGAATAAAAAAAAAAGTGCTTCATGCTGTTGTGAACGTCTAGTTCTATGCTTCACACAGTGATCCACTCCAATCTGTGCTCCTATATGGACCGCACTCACCAGATTTGTGCCCCCTCTTGGGGTTTGCAGCATTCACAGTGTATGCCACTGTGCAGCACTCTGACAAAGGCACGTCCTGCTGTGGTCTTGGTGGTGCATTCAGTGTTTATCCCATATACAGGAAAAAAATAAGGAAGGGGTCCCAAGATAGTGTAGTACTGTTTAAAAATTCATTTTTTATTGGTAAAAGACAAATGGGTACTTACAATTTTGTTGAAATGACAGAGCATTACTTTAGCATGGAGAAAACGGAAGTGTTGTGGAGTTCTGTCTGATCACTCGACCGGTTTCGTCGTCCTGACTTCATCTGGAGCGTCTACAAAATAGGGGATAGATTTATGGCATTTTTCTTAATTTTTATTTTTTTTACTAGTAATGGCGGCGATCAACGATTTTTATCGGAACTGCGACATTATGGCGGACACTTCGGACACTTTTGACACTATTTTGGGACCATTGGCATTTTTATAGCGATCAGTGCTATAAAAATGCATTGATTACTATAAAAATGCCACTGGCAGTGAAGGGGTTAACAATAGGGGGCAGGGAATCCAAAAGGGGTGGAAGGGGTGTGTTCTAACTGAAGGGGGTTGGACTGACATGGGGAAATGACAAATCGCTGTTTATACATTGTATGAACAGACAATAGGTAATTTCCCCCCCTGACAGGACCGGAAGCTGTGTATTTACACACACAGCTCCCGGTTCTCGCTCTGTAACAAACGATCGTGGGATCGCGAAATCTCAGAGTGAGGACAATAATTCTAGCACAAGACCAACTAGTTAACTCCAACTTAATGAGCTGTAAAGACTTTTAAAGCATCACCTATGGGGAGTTTTGGGCACCATCATTTTTGGCGATTATCAATTTTAAGACATGGAATATTTGGTATCTATTTACTCGATGCAACCTCATCTTATTTATTTTAATAAAAAATGGGTATTATACTGTGTGGTTTTGCACTAAAATTTATTTTAATATATTTTTTCCTGAAAATTTGCGTTTAATAAACAGTTGCGCAAATATCATGTGAAAACAAAAATTTGCAACTATCATGTTTTTATTCTACAGGGCCTCTGCTTTCAGAAAATATATAATGTTCTTGGGGTTTAATTCATTTTATTGCCAAAAATTAAAATGTTTACATGTTTGCGGAAAATAAAAAAAACTGCTTTGGAGCCGAACTATTTAAGGAAAATGGTAAAAAGAGGTGAGAATCATTAGTTTCTATGGTAGCCACTGAGAAATGTCAAGGTACAGCTTTGGTGTGCTGGGGAAGGAACTTTAGGCCTCGGTACGCAGTCCGCCAGCTCAGCGGAAGATTTCTCTGCTGATCTCCGCTGAGCCGGCGGATGACAAGTCCCTCTCTGCTCACTGAGCGGGGAGGGGCTTGTCCAGCGCCGCTGTCTCCTATGGAGAGATCTGATGAAAACAGACAGCATGTCAGTTTTCATCAGATCTCACCCTATCTGATCCGCCATGGACAGATGGCAACGTATGGCCATACGTTTGATTTTGACGGATCGAATTGGGTCGGATGTCAGTGGACATGTCTCCGCTGACATCCGACGCTCCATAGGATTGCATGGAGCGGCCGTTCAGGTCCGCCGACAAAACTGACAGGCGGACCTGAACGGTCCGACCGTGTGAAAGGGGCCATACACATTTTCATCAAAGTTTTCCTATATGGTGCAGTTGCATATGTATGGCCCATAATATCAATCAAATGGATTCAATTACAGTAACTTTTCAGTAAGCAATATGTAGGCTGCCATTACTAAATTCTTGTTTTCTCTCAGTTAAAGTTCCCTATAAAGGTCCTTTTTAATAGCTACATTTATTTTGCTGTGGTGCCATTTATGACCAGCTTGGAACTACTTGGTTGTGGAAGTCTTACATCTAAAAATAGATCACTGTCACTAATTGACAGCAATTTCTCTATTTATTATAACGATTTTCTATACTGTTTTGTATTTCATTACTTTATCATTACTTGTGACATTTCTGGTATAGCTTTATGTTTGCGCTGTTCCCTTTTTTGTCTACAGTTGTTTGTGTAAATTGTGATCTTATCTGTTAATTAGAGGGCCATGTAAAAATGTCATACAACAGAGCATGCCACCAGCAATTAGTATGGATTGGTAATTTGTCTGTTTAAAGAGCTATGTACAAACAGCTTTATCAAAGGCTGTGACTCTGAGAACACTTTGTTTCTATGGGAATGAGTTGTGTACAGTTCTTAAGCTTTGGGCAATATAGAAGGTCTGCAGGTTTGCAGTGTCATAAAACGATATCATTGTAACATTTACTAGCTACTGTTTTAGAAATACCTATATCTTTATTACCTTAAAGAGGATCTTCAGGCTCTATGAAAAATGTAAAAGTCAGTAGCTGACTTTTAATAAAATGACACTTACCTGTTCAAGCAAAAGTGATAGAGGAGGTGGGGAGGAGGTGAAA
This sequence comes from Rana kukunoris, assembly GCA_029574335.1. Classification (NCBI taxonomy): domain Eukaryota; kingdom Metazoa; phylum Chordata; class Amphibia; order Anura; family Ranidae; genus Rana; species Rana kukunoris. The sequence goes on along the minus strand of CM056055.1, from coordinate 130,365,579 downwards.
AAGTAGAACAAGAGCTGTGGTGGCTCAACGTGATTGGCACTGCGCTGACAAGCCATTCACCTCTGCAGCCAAGGGTTCGGATCCCGGTCTCGGCTACATGTGAATTGAGTTTGGTGGTCTCAGCCCGGCTCCCGGTGGGTGTGCTATGCAAGGTACGCCTGTGCTTAGTACGCCCACCCCCCCCCCCCCACAAAAACCACCACACTTGCACGCACACGAAATTGGTTTAAAACACACGCACTTTGGCCATGCGGTCTCCTAAAATAAAAAGAGAGGCGAAGGACCTACGGGGCTGGCTGGGTGGGCTAGGCCCCCTCACTCCCTCATAGGGGGAGTCCCTCGGTCCCGTTGGGCCCCAGTTGGGCTCCCAAGAGGAGCAGGTAGGGCGGGGTGAGTGGGAGGCCCCCCTTCACACCTGCCATTGCCACCAGGGGCATGGAGAAGGATGGCGATTGCCTCCGGGGGGAGGGTCTGCCTACTCCCAACTCCTGCAGTCCGGCTCCTCTCTCTCGAGTTCACGCACAAAAATACACTTAAAAGAAAAAAAAAAAAAAAAAAAGAAAAAGTAGAACAAACGATACACGATGATATAGTAAACCATTATGAGTGGTTCTATATAGAAAGAGAAGAAATATGATAACAAGATGTAGTGAGGTTGATTTACTAAAACTGGAGAGTGCAAAATCTGGTGCAGCTGTGCATAGTAGCCAATCAGCTTCTAACTTTACTTTGTTCAATTAAACTTTTCCCAGAAAAAAAAAAAAAAAATGGAACCTAATTGGTTTATATGCAGAGTACCAGATTTTGCACTCTCTCTAGTTTTAGTAAATCAAAGTCCTAGTGACAATAATATTGCAGAAATTCCTAAATTATTTTGGTTACATACTGTCTTTGCCCAGTTAAATTGTTGCTATGTATTACTGTAATGCAGTCAGGCTGCATACAGTATATAGTTATACATTTGGGGCTGTTATACTTATTGGAATTAAAATACCCTATGCTGATGGCCATAGGAGTATTGGATCCTGGCTGTCTCACACAAAGCAGCAGCTAGGGTCTTCCAAACCCGACCTTCCCAACTACTGCTAAAATGTTTGGGCAGCACTGTTGATTGCAGCAGTGATCGGGGGAACGTGTTGGACCACTGGAGAGGTGGGAATGTGCTTGGTATGAGACGGCTGCAGCCCAACTCTCCTGGCTGCCAACACAGGGTAGTTTAAACTCTCACTGCAAAAGCCTGACTGGCAGTGAGGGTTTAATTGGACTTTAAAGACAATATTTAGACAAAAGCATTCAGGAATTTCGAGTTGTTGATTAGAGGAATGTCCTGGAGTGTTTTGGACTTATGAAGTGCTTGCTGCATTGTGCGGGAGTCACCTATGTGCTGTCAGCACAGGGTATTTTAACCCTTGTTCCAGCACTTCACAGTTAAAAAAGTAAAATAGCCCCATGTAAATTACTGTTTATGCAGCCTGAGGGAGGGTAAAATTGGACAAGTGTGCCTTAAGCCCTGTACACACGATCGATTCGTCTGATGAAAATGGACCGATGGACCGTTTTCATTGGACAAACCGATCGTGTGTGGGCCCCATCAGTTTTTTTCCCCATCGGTGAAAAAAAAATAGAACCTGTTTAAAAATGTCCTTATGGTTAAAAAAACTATAGAAAAAAACGATTGTCTGTGGGGAAATCCATCGGTCAAAATTCCACGCACGCTCAGAATCAAGTCGATGCATGCTCGGAAGCATTTAACTTAATTTTTCTCAGCACGTCGTTGTGTTTTACGTCACTGCGTTGGACACGATCGGATTTTTAACCGATGGTGTGTAGGCAAGACTGATGAAAGTCAGCTTCATCGGATATCTGATGAAAAAATACATTGGTCCGTTTTCATCAGACGAACCGATCGTGTGTACAGGGCATTATATTGCAAAGAGTTCTTTTTGGCTCGACTGCTGTAGCTTGCATGTTGTTTTTTATTATTAAAGTGGAACTTTTTTCCAAATGTATCTAAATTAAGGAAGAGTATCTATCTGGTTTTTATGCTGTTAGTGTCCCCATCATGTAAGTTTAGCCTCACTATTTGTCTTGGTGACCATTGTTATGGATAGAGAAACTAAAAGGGGAATGCAAAATTGGATACCTGTCACCGGAAAAAGAGTAGAAGGGATCTCTTCCAATGGGAACAATTGTTCCAGTGACAGATGTCAATTGTGGGGGGTTCTTTTCATTTTGGAGAAATTTCCAGTAATTTTCTGTTGTGTCTAATGCCCCGTACACACGATCAGGCTTTTGCCAGTAGGCAGCACAGTGGTGCAGTGAGTAGCACTTTCACCTGGCAGCAAAAGGGTCACTGGTTCGAATCCCGACCACGACACCATCTGCCTGGAGTTTGCATGTTCTCCCTGTGTCTGCGTGGGTTTCCTCCAGGTACTCCGGTTTCCTCCCACACTCCAAAGACATGCTGGTAGGTAAATTGGATCTCGTCCAAAATTGGCCCAGTATGTATATATGTGTGTATGACTGTGCGTCCCTAGCGTGTCAAGATCCTATGGGGTAAAAATGACCGCACCAGCCAAAAAGACACTGGCTGGAAAAAGCGGCCAGAGGCGATTCAGTTCGCATGCGTTGCGCTATACAAGTCATTCATTCATTCAGTCATACCCACATTGGAATTCCGACGGAGTAAAAGAGATCATGTTCTCTATGTAAACTCCGCCAGAATTCCTCAGAATATCAATAGAATTACTCCAATGCGGCATACACACGGTCAGAATTTCCAATGGAAAAAGTCCGTCTGACTTTTGCCATCGGAAATTCCGATCATGTGTACTGGGCATTAGGGGATAGAAAGTGCAAAGGAATCTAACTGGTTGGTATAAAGACAACACCAAAAAGTTATTTTAAGGGTTCCTCTGTGCTAAAAAAGTTACAAAATGCTGATGTAATCATTCTGTATGATTATAAGACCTAGCTTAGCTAACTAACTATAAGATCCATTATCACTGAGAAACACATGATCTGTTTGGTCTCATGGTCCACTCAAGAGATAAAGTGATAATTCTTCCACTCTACAAGACTCTGGTACGGCCTCATCTGCATTATGCTGTCCAATTCTGGGAACCAGTCCTCAGGAAGGATGTACTGGAAATGGAGCGAATACAAAGAAGGGCAATAAAACGAATAAAGTGTATGGATAATATTAGTTATGAAGAAAGGTTGCGAGCACTGAACTTATTCTCTCTGTAGAAGAGACGCTTCAGAGGGGATATGATTTCAATTTACAAATACCGTACTCAATAGGGATAAAACTTTTCTTCGGAAGGGAATTTAACAAGACATGTGGCCACTCATTAAAATTAGAAGAAAAGAGGATTAATCTTAAACTGCAAAGAGGGTTCTCTACTGTAAGAGCGGCAAGGACGTGGAATTCCCTTCCACAGGCGGTGGTTTCAGCCGGAAGCATCGATAGTTTTTTGAAACTATTAGATAAGCACCTGAACAACCACAACATACAGGGATATACAATGTAATACTGACACAAAATCTCACACATAGGTTGGACTTGATGTGTCTTTTTTCAACCTCACCTACTATGTAACTATGTAATAGATCTTTATCTTCGCTAACATAATTAGGAAACTGGGGATCACAAAAATAGAGGTTGCTTAGACACGAGAAACTGGATAAAATAAAATACAATCAATGAGCTTGTTTATAAAAAAAGCAGCAGAGTGTGATGTTGTTTCTCATTGTACAGAATGTTTGGCGATGCTGTTCTTTGATCAAGAAGTTGAAGGTAAAGTTTCTCCTCTGAAAGTTGCTTGGCTTGTACGTGTTGCTCGGAGATCTCCAAGGAAATGTGCTGAGCGTGGTCACAGCCCTTAGGGGTGGGAGAAAGCTTAGCGACTGATAAGAGCTCTTTGCATGTTCTGCCTAGGAAACTGGAAATGTAAAGTTATAAATTATTCTCAGTTACTAATACAGTTTGCAAATAATGTCGGCAACCAAAGCCTCGTTGGGGAGTACGTTTTCAAATGAAGCATGCCTGGTGTGCAACCGATCATCTGCCCATAGCATGCTATGTGAAAGTTACTTGGCATGCAGTTTGTGTACAGACCTGCTGTTTTTGTCCATCAAGTTAATGAATCACGCTGGTCTCACCATTAACATTTCTGATGCTGCTTTAAACATACAAACCTGTTAGTAATATATCTTCGCCTCAGAGAAATGTTAAACTGGAATTTATAGCACACTAATAGTTTCTTACTCTTCTAAAAGAAGACATATAATAAGAGAACAGAGGTTGCCGTTCTGATCCAGTGACTTCAATACTTTCTGAATCACTAACGCAGAACACGTATTCAGATTCAGAGTTCTGATTTCACTCAGCCAACATTTTATCAAGCAGGTCAGGTAAGGTAGCCTGTGTGTTTATTTTGCTATAATTTTCCTTAAAGTGTTACTAAACGCACAACAGTTAAATCATACTGTATATGCAGTAAAGCATGCTTGTTGTTATACTCACTGTGGAACCAAAGGGGGTAATCCTCTGCATTCTGTAAAAAGGCTGTTTGATCCTGTCTTCTCTGGTCCTCCCCTTTTTCCACAGTACCTAAACCATCTCCTGATAGAACAGAGGCTTGGGGGCAAGCTGCACATGCTCATTTTGGTTTGTATTGCTAGAGTTTTTTTTTTCTTCTTAAGAGGGTATGTGATCAGCACAGGACCAATCAGCACTGTCCAGACAGAGGGTCAGCCTCATAGGACAATGAGTAAAGGTATTTAGCAGTTTATATTTACTAAACAATTGCATTTCCATGTTCTGTGTACTGTGGGAGACCAGATATAGTGAATGCAGGGTCCTGGGTTTACTAACACCTTAAGTCTAGACCAGGAGTTTTCAAACTTTAGTAACACTTTAAGGGCCCATTCACACTTGCCCTCATACTAAACTGGAGTGGATCAGTTTGCGGGCGGCAGCTGTTTTGGGCTGTGGCAGGATTATGGAATCGCGCAGTTCGCTTTTTTGTCTGAACTTTATGTGACGTGTACAAAATGACACTTCATTCACGTTACCACACGGCAGAGCTCTTGCGATAAGCTGACATGCAGTGCTATCTAGGGAGGTGCAATATTATGCAAATATGTTGCACAGTTCTGGAGTGCAGAGAAACTCTGTGTTCTGGTGTGAACACGACACATAGAAAACTATTGTTTTCTTTTTGTCACTGCAGTTACTTGCATTTATCCATGAGGAAAAACACAGGTCACTGCACATAGTGTGAACGGGGAAAACAGAACAATTCTCTTGCATTGAGGCACCCCTCGACTTAAATACTATTTTATGCCTAGGGTACCAGTTAAAGGACCTACCTTACCCCTAGCTCCACTGGCATCCAACACGCTCAGACTCTTCTTCCTGACGTTCCAGGCCCTCTGTGATCTCACATAAAATGCTGGACTATTGGCCCTGCATTGTATTTGATAATGTCAGAGTGCCTGTGGAGAAGAGGCAGTGGGAGGGGGGACTTAGGCAAGCCATAGATGTTTCTATTTTCCACGGCTTGCAGGAAAGAAAATCGCTCAATTCCGCATCAACACAGTCATTGTTAATGGGGGGGGATGCCTCCCGAATCACTATTTTGTTCTTCTGGCTGAGGGTGGGGCACGGGAAGATCACAATGATTACTGCTATCTGCTATAGCCGAAGACAGTAATCCCATACAAAAATCCGACAGGCTAGTTGTACTGTAGTCGATCGATAGATCAACTTCAGTACAACCAGCCAGCCCATACATTGACAGAATCAACTCCGGGCCCTGCTACACCGGCTAAGATACGATCCATGCATGGCCGGCTTTATCACATTGAGGAATTAGATAAGTTAAAGGTCTTTTTACTGGTACCCTAGGAATAAAAAAACATTTAATCCTTGCAGTTCAGGAGGAGCCACACGTAAATGGATCTTTGTTTTCTCTAGAGTTCAGCTTTAAGACTTGCACCACAGGTAAAAGGCTTCCTAATTTTCTAAAACATAACGCACAATTTTCATCAAACTAAATCCATCATAGTAACACATACTAGGGGTTATCTACACTTGTATTTCACACACGTACGGATCCCGTGAGGATCCGTACCTTTCTCATCCACTTGCTCAGCAGGGATCGCTCTGTTGATCCCCACTGAGGCAGATGACAGGGCGGTCCCCGCACATTGTGCAGGGACCGCCGGTCAGATTTCCGCTCTCCTCTATGGGGGGATCGGATGAACACAGACTGTCTGTCCGTGCTCATCCGATCCGATCTGCAGATGGATGGAAAAATAGTTGTCTGCAGAATCGGACCATAGCTGGGACTGATGAGATCGGGTATCAGCGGATGTTCACGTGTTGACACCCGCTATCCCATAGGGATACACGTATGTCCATATTTCATCTGAAAACAGATGGATGAAATACGGACATACTGTCCGCACGTGTGAAAGGGGCCTTAGTAAATCAACCCCATATTGTCTTTTATCGTGTGGTGTATGCATAGGTGATTATATTGTCTAGACCAGGGATCTCCAAACATTCTAAACAAAGGGTCAGTCTACTGTCCTTCAGACTACTTTAGGGGGTCAGACGTCAGTGGGGAAAAAAAAAATAATGCCCCATTGTTTGTTTGCCCCATCACTGGTGCCAGTGGGAGGAATAGTGCCCCATCGTTGAAAGGATTAAAAGATAAGTTCACCTTCAGAAACATATTACATGTTTTACAAGTTACAAGTTTTGTTAGTTAAAAAAAACTAACTCCTAACTTTTTTAGCTGGCAGTTAAGTGAAGCTGAGTGTAGGTGAGTACAGGAGAGGCCACTGGCTGTGCTGAAGGGTGAGGTGGAAAGTGGCCACTTGCTGAGGGTGAATCCACATGCTCTGGATCCTGACCTGACCTGAAGGGACCTCTCCTATTCTGGAATTGTCCTGCGTGGTGTGCAGATAGTGATAAGTGGATAAGAGGGGCCAGCGTGCATACAGAGGGCGTTGTATATAGCTCAGAGAGTTTTGGTAGTGTGGGAAATATTGTACATAGGGGATATTGTATATAGCCCCGGGAGGTGGGGGGATTGTATGTATAGGGACGATTGTATATAGCTCAGGAGGGTATTATAAGTACAGAGGCATTGTATGTAGCTCAGGGGGCTGTTTGTAACTCAACAGTTATTGTTAGTATAGGGGATTTTGTATGTAGCTCAGGGGGTAATATTAGTATAGGGTGTATGGGTGTTGCTACATTTACAAGTGGTATTTTGGGTACCTCTACTGGGCCTGCAGGGCACCTTGGGTAGTACTGTATGTACAGGGGGTATTGTGCGCACCTTGGGTGGTGCTGTATGTACAGGGGGTATTGTGGGTGCCTTGGGTGGTGCTGTATGTACAGGGGGTATTGTGGGTGCCTTGGGCGGTGCTGTATGTACAGTGGGAATTTTAGGCACCTTGGGTGGTGCTGTATGTACAGGGGGTGTTGTGGGTGGGACGCTTGGGTGGTGCTGTATGTACAGGGGGTATTGTGGGTACCTTGGGTGGTGTTGTATGTACAGAGGGTATTGTGGGCGCCTTGGGTGGTGTTGTATGTACAGTGGGAATTTTAGGCACATTGGGTGGTGCTGTATGTACAGGGGGTGTTGTGGGTGCCTTGGGTGGTGCTGTATGTACAGGGGGTATTGTGGGCACCTTGGGTGGTGCTGTATGTAGGTGCATACAGAGGTGTACTGTAGGTATTATGGCTGTGTAGAACAATCCATGCAGTCTTTTATTCATTTTAATAAATTAGACTATTATTTATGTATCTAATGTGCTATTCAGCTACCTGTATAGTCATATGCAGGTTGTGGCTCCTAGGTTTTAAAAGTTACTACTTACAGTAAGAAGGGAAAAAGGGTAAGGGGAGTGAAGTTCTGCTTTAACTGTGTAGTATAGTAATTCATAAGTAGTGGTCGGAAATATTTTAAATTTGTAGCATATTTACAATACAACATTATGGCCCAACCAAGAGCATATTGGTGTGTTAAAGAGCGGTGTGCTCTATATACACTCACCAGCCACTTTACTAGGTACATCTGTTCAGTTGCTTGGTAACACAAATTGTTATTCAGCCAATCGCATGACAGCGACTCAATGCATTTAGGCATCTAGATGCAGTGAAGAGGACATGCTGAAGTTCAAACCGAGCATTAGAATGGAGAAGGGGATTTAAATGACTTTGAAAGTGACTTGATTGTTGGTGCCAGACGGGCTGGTGTGAGTATTTAAAAAATGACTGATCTACTGGTATTTTCACGCACAATAATCTCTAGGGTTTAGAGAGAATGGTCCGAAAAAGAGAAACTATCCAGTGAGTGTGGATGAAAATGCTATGTTGAAGTCAGAGGTCAGAATCGGCAGACTGGTTTGATAGATAGGAAGGCAACCATAACGGAAATAACCACTCGTTACAACCAAGGTGTGCAGAATACCATCTCTGAACGCACAACACATCGAACCTTGAAGCAGATGGGCTGCAGCAGCAGAAGACCACCCAGGATGCCTATCCTGTCCGCTAAGAACAGGAAACAATTAAGACAGTAGCCTTGGACAATAGCAGATTGGAAAAATTTTGCCTGGTCTGATGAGTCTCGATTTCATCTGCGACATTCAGACTGTAGGGTTAGAATTTGGCGTAAACAACATTAAAGCATGGATCCTTCCTGCCTTGTATTGTTGCTGACCATGTCCATCTCTTTATGACTAGTGTACCCATCTTCTGATGGCTTCTTCCAGCAAGATAATGCACCATGTCACAAAGCTCAAATCATCTCACCACTGGTTTCTTAAACATGACAATGAGGTCACTGAACTCCAATGGCCTTCACAGTCACCCCAGTCTCAATCCAATAGAGCACCTTTGGGATGTGCTGGGATGGGAGATTTGCATCATGGATGTGCAGCCAACAAATCTGCAACAACTGCGTGATGCTGTCATGTCAATATGGACCAAAATCTCTGAACAATGTTTCCAATACCCTGTTGAATCTATGCTATGAAGAGTTAAAGTGGAGTTCCACCCCAAAATGGAACTTCCACTTTAAAGAAAGGTGGCCCCCTGACATGCCACATTTGGCATGTAGTTTTTTTTTGGGGGGGGGGGGGTGGGCGGAAACCCTTTTTAGAGGGTTCCAGCTCCCACTTCCTCCCTAGGTCGCCTCAGCTAACGTAAGCAAATCACCTCTCACCCCTTCCTCTCCGCAATCACCTGGGACACGTCAGAGGTCCCAGATGATTGCTCCGCCAATCACAGTGCGCAGCGCTGCTCACACATGCGCAGTGCATGCCCGGCTGTGAAGCCACAGCCTGGCGCCCACAGTGACAATGCCGGCACCGCAGAGAGGAGGGGGAGATGAGCGGGGCTTCGTTCCCCCCGCATCACTGGGCCCTGGGACAGGTAAGTGTCCGATTATTAAAAGTCAGCAGCTGCAGTATTTGTAGCTGCTGACTTTTAATACATTTTTTTTTTTTGGGGACGGAACACCCCTTTAAGGCAGTTCTGACGGCAAAAAGGGCTCCAACCAGATTCTAGCAAGGTGTACCTAATAAAGTTATCATTGAGTGGATGTGCTTTGTGTGTCGCTGGTTTCTGGACTCTAATGCCGTGTACACACGGTCGTTTTTTGCGATGAAAAAAAACGACGTTTTTTAAAACGTCATTTAAATTGATCGTGTGTGGGCAAAACGTCGTTTTTTGTCTTAAAAAAAACGAAAAAAAAAAAATTCCAACATGCTTGAATTTTTTGTGTCGTTTTTCAAAACGTCGTTTTTTGTTTCACAAAAAGTCACCGTGTGTAGCAAAAACGTCTTTTAAAACGACGTTTTTCAACCCGCGCATGCCCAGAAGCTAGTTATGAAGCGAGCTTCAATGGAAAAGTGTGGTGAACGTAACCTCGTTTTTTGTGAAAAAACGATGGTGTGTATGCAACATCGTCTTTGAAAGTGACGTTTCAAAAACGTCGTTTTTTACTTCACAAAAAACGTCGTTTTTTTTTCATCGCAAAAAAACGACCGTGTGTACGCGGCATTAAGCAAGAAAAGCGATCTAGAATTCTAATGAATAGAGAAAAAGAATGCTGGGCGGAGGAGAAAATCTCTCATATGACTTTGACAGATCACATAATGGGGCTCTTCTATCTAGGAGTGTTCTTTGTAGTATTATTCAGACAACACTGCAGGACATCAAAGGCTGTGCGCTCTTTATTTTGTAAATAATACATAAAGTGGAGGTGCAGTTTGGAGTAATTAGAGCAATGTCCTGTGGTGTGCAGAGCAGACTCTGCTTTCCATTTTAAATAGGGCTGTGCTTTATGACCAACTACTTGGTTAACTGAATTGAAAGCTGAAATCGAATTGCTTTTAATTGCATTTGAGAGCACAAACCCTGTAATGACTGATGTCTTGTGGGCCCTGCAGGTGCCTAAAAATTTACCTATGGAGCCAACACTTTTAAAGGGGTTGTAAAGGTTTGTTTTTTATTTTCCTTCGATTTCCATTCTAAATGTTTTTTTTCTTTGTCTGAATTTTTCACTTCCTGTTCCTCCTCAGTAAGCTGTTCTAAATGACTTTCCACCGCTCGGATTATGGTGGAAAGCTTACTGAGGAGAAACAGGAAGTGAGAAGAAAAAAAACATTTAGAGGGGAAATCAAAGGAAAAGGTAAGTGAACCAACATGCACTAGCTTAAAGGAACCTATTTAGAAAATAAAAGATGAACCTTTACAACCCCTTTAGGTTCAGCACAGGCAGCTCTCAGAATTCTGTCCTCACAGGTCCACGATTTTAAGATCTGTAAAAGTTACAGCAGAAAGAATGATTGCATACTGAAAGGTTATACATCACACAGCGTATTTGGATGGCTTTATTAGGAGACTGCAAGGAATACATATGTCTGTTATCTAGAACTGCCAGTGAGATTCCACATGACATTTTAGATCCATTTTTGCAGGAATTTTATGCATTTATAGCATCATATAAACCAATAATGGTGAATCATTTATTTATTTAAACAGACTTATAACATGGCACTAAAATACCGTATATAGTTAATTATCCCTGGCATGGGCGTCCGCAGGTAGGGGCAAGGAGGGTCAAGTGCCCCCCCCCCCCCTGGCAGATAGGCAAGTGTGCCTATCAATTGGGGGGCACCACGCTGCATGTCCCAGGGTCGTCACATACACAACATGGAGTGCCAGGGAGTGATGGTGTATGCAGCCCCTGAGCTGGGGGGAGGCAGCATGGTCAGTAGCTCTCCCACAGCTTGCCTGTTACCTTTCACATACCGCAGACAGCATCTGCTAATGCTCAGCCTGACCAGATCACTAATGATTTATCTCCTCTTCCTCGGCTCGGACTGACAGCTGTGTGTGCTCTGCCTAGACATGTGTGAGAGGCCCAGCGCTCCCTTCTAGATAGGGGCCCCGAGAACACCTACTGCATGGGGCCCAAGCCTCATCTGAGCTGTTTGGCATATGCAGCAGTTTTTGGAGCATTCATCCTGTATTTTCTGGGGTTAGTAATCCATTTAATGCTCTCTAATGTCATCTGAAGCTTGCAATATAGAAATGTATTGGAGGGGAGTTCTCTATACTAATGATTGTGTGCATATGTGGGTGTAATGTATCTGGGTGTAATATGTGTGTATGGGGGTGTAATGTATCTGGGTGTAATATGTGTGTATGGGGGTGTAATGTATCTGGGTGTAATCTGCGTGTATTGGGATGTAATTTATCTGTGTGCAGAGGGTGTAATGTATATGTACTTTGTCTGCAGTCTCTTACTATCTCCTGTAGTATGTCTGCATTCTCTGACGGTAATGACATTGTCAAAAAAGGGGCGGGGCATGGGTGGGAGCACACCTACAGGTAAGCCTAGATTAAGGCTTACCTGTAGGTGTTAGCAATATCTCCTAAACCTGCACAGTTTAGGAGATATTCGCCGAATGACAGGACGCAGGCACACTGACAATAGCCGTGCTAAACTCGCCAATGGTGGCTCCCGCCATTGCTGGTTCCCACATGGAGTGACATCATCGCCTCTCCGGCCAATCACAACGCCGGAGCGACGATACCTGAAAGTAACCTCCGGGAGCGATGGATGCGGCCGGATGAAGGATTTGTGGGCTTCGAACTAAGGTAAGTAATGCATAATAAACTAGTATGCAGGTGTTTTTTAATTTTCAGGGTTTACTTCCACTTTAAAGTAAAACTATAGACAAAACTTTTTTTTTCCCATTTTGGATAGCGTAAGGAAAGGTTATAATCCCTATCAGACTCTACAGACGCTACAGTATTTGAGCTGCTGCTGACTTAAATTTTTTGGGGGGGGGCCTGGAGCTCCTCTCTAACTACTTGCCGGCCACCCACTACTTTCACAGGCAAACTTGGCAACCTACCTGTACATCACAGGCTTGCTTCTGCAGTCGCGACCATGGTCTGCTTAAAGGGTCACTAAACTGATTATTTTTTTTTAGCTAAATAGCTTCCTCTACCTTACTGCAATCCTGGTTTCATGTCCTCATTGTTTGTTTTTGCTTTGAAGTTGCTGTAATCCTTCTCAGATCTCCACACTTCCTGTTCATTTTAAAAACAAACACTGCCCTGTGTTTGTTTGTTTTTGTTCTGTGTGTCTCTGTACTTCACAGAAACATGAAACTAGATTAAAAACTAAACTGAAACTGCAGGCACATTATATGATTGATTTTTATCTATTTTTAATCATTTTTAAAAGGAATTAGTTAACTATTATGTCTCTATACCCTGTAAACAGTCATTTCAGCAAAAAAAAAAAAATCCTTTACAATTCCTTTAACCTCCCTGGCGGTAATCCCGAGTCAGGCTCGGGGTGGAATTCCAGTACCATTAGCGTTAACCCTGAGCCAGACTCGGGATCGCATCGAAGTATCCACAGGCAGAGTTACTTACCTTGTCCCCTGGATCCTGCGATGTCTCCCCACTGTGTGAGCGAGCTTTCTCCTCGCTCGATTCACAGTGCCCAAGTGCCGCTGAGCGACGTTACAATGCACGGGGGCAGAGATTGGCGCCAAATTCAATAAAATAACACACAATACATCAGTGGCGGTTCGTCCATAGAGGGCGCTGGAGCGCCGCCCTCTGGCTCTCACCGCCACTGAGTCTAATAACATAGATTCATGCATTGCACGAATTTATGTTATTATCACCGCTGCTGCTGTTATGCAGATGGTCGGCGCTGGCCTGCGATGTCTCCCCGCTGTGTGAGCGAGCTTTCTCCTCGCTCGATTCACAGTGCCCAAGTGCCGCTGAGCGACGTTACGATGCACGGGGGCAGAGATTGGCGACAAATTCAATAAAATAACACACAATACATCCGTGGCAGTTCGTCCATAGAGGGCGCTGGAGCGCCGCCCTCTGGCTCTCACCGCCACTGAGTCTAATAACATAGATTCATGCATTGCACGAATTTATGTTATTATCACCGCTGCCGCTGTTATGCAGATGGTCGGCGCTCATGTCCGGCCATCTGAATAACGCCAGCTGGTTGGCTGTACGGAAATGTCAATCAGAGCCAACAGCTCTGATAGGCTTTCCCAGTACAGCCCTCGGGTCCCGGAAGCTTATTCTCAGAGCGCACAGACTGTACGCCCCTTGGATAAGATGACAGGCGTCTCAGCCAATCAGGTTGGCCGGTTCTGGCTACCGGTAACCTGATTGGCTGAGACGCCTGTCAGTCATTGAGGGCGGGAGAAGACATCGTGGGACGTGTATGCTTGACTCCAGTAAAGGTAAGTGCCGGGGGGGGGGGGGGGTAGAGAGCAATTTACAGGGCACAGGGGGGACAATTGGCACAGCGGCGACCATTAAAGGGCACAGTGGTGACAATTGATGGCACAGTGGCTGGTTTAATGGCATGGAACAGTGGTGACAATTGATGGCACAGTGGCTGGTTTAATGGCATGGCACAGTGGTAACAATTGATGGCACAGTGGCTGGTTTAATGGCATGGCACAGTGGTGCAAATTGATGGCACAGTGGCTGCGTTTGGGCACAGTGAGACTGCAATTTTATTTTTCCTTTGCGCCCCGCCCCAAAAATTTTGAGCACCAGCCGCCACTGCAATACATACAGTACACTGTAATCTGTAAGATTACAGTGTACTGTATGTATTGCAGTGGCGGCTGGTGCTCAAATTTTTTTTGGGGCGTATAAAATAAAGTTACGACAGCGACAATTCTGCAACTGAGCAAATTTAAGTGTTTTTGATTTGATTACATTATTGAATCATTTTTATTTTAATTATATTATTATTTGTTAGAATTATTTATAGTTATTTATTATATTAAAATTTATGATTTTGTGTTTCAAACTTTTTCATACCCGGGATGTCTACTAGACTCTTGTTTGGTCAGATTTAAGTGAGTTATTCCTAAGAATTACAGGCCTACAGTATAAAACTCCAAATTTCCATGCAAAATAATTGTACCACTTTCAGCACCTAAAATCTGAAATAATCACACCGCCAGGGAGGTTAACATGTAGTGATCGGAGGGAGGCAAGCCCGCCGAATGTGACACATTCAGAAATGGGGAAGCCACACAAATGCCCTGCATCCACGTTTGTCGCCAAAAATGGTGTTAAAACACCTGATGAAGAGGCATCCTATTACTTCCCCACCACCTGTCAGTAGCCTCTGAAGTGCAATCCAAACACGGATCTTGCTTCAGAGCAAAACGTCTTCTCACTTTTAGTTGAGATTAATTTGGTGCAGTTTAACCATCTTTGTACTTAGGGAAAAAAGGTTCTTTTGGAATCACTAATGAAAAGAGAGCGATAAAGCAAGAGTTAATACAATCTCTTCTGGTATCATGCAACCACTATTCCCTTCCTGTTTATTTAGAAAGCAAAGTTTTAATATGCAAACAGATGTAAGGTACAGAGGCTTCCTGTGATTGTTTATGTATATGTTTATTTGATATGCTTATCATGTGCTTTCCACGTATATGTTTATTTAGCTATATTTCCATTTTTACACAAACACGAGTACTTATGTACCTTTCAATACATAGGAAGGAAACAAATTGGTTTGCTTGAATATTTGACTTCTCTTTGACTACTTTCCAGACTTTTACCTCAGAGGAACCCATAAAGTAACTTTTAGATCTCTGGGAGCCCTTACTAATACCAATTCATTGGGGGTCAATGGCAAACACACCCCTTACAGAGGTGGTCAATTGGAAGTGTGCAACTTTTAGGCCTCCTTCACGTGGGTGTTTACTTGTATACACCACATCCAAGGAAGGGCTGACAGCAGCCACCACTGTTCACATCTAGCCGCACACCTGTGGTTGGGGATGGGTGTCTGAGCCTGGACGCAGTGAAATAGCTACATGTGAACAGCAATGGCTGCTATCAGTCTATAATTATTTTGTACAGGCTGAGTGGGCACCACTATTCACACCTGTCATTCCAGCCGAAGAATCAGCTAACTCTTGTAGCTGGAATCCAGTTTATGCGGGTAAACGCCAACGTGAAGGCGGCTTTACAGTGGTGGTCAGAATACCACCTTTTCAGATGGATAAAAAGACAAATGGTGTCATGCTGCTGGCTAGGCCAACTGGCTTTGGACCTGAAACAATTTAGGTACCATCAGATGGGAGGTCAGTTAGCCACAGCTCAAGGCACCCTTTGCAAACAAAGGGATGTATCCTACTTGAACATAGATGTTTTGCAAGTGCATCCAAGCTACTACCTTCTGTGTAGTGTTCCTGGTCAGCCTCAAGAACACAACACTCAGCCTGGAAAGTCTCAGTAAACCTTCAATGTACAATCTGTGCAAAAAAGGGAGAAAGGCTGGTGCCATGGAAGTCGGCTAAAACATTGTTTAATTGATGCAGGTGAACAACAGTGAAACCAACGCGTTTAGGACATCATTCCTTAATCATGGTTCAGCCATGATTAATGCTTTAGGTTGACCAAAACGTGTTGGCTTTTTAACTGTTGTAGCTATGTTCCATACATGCATTGATAGCTGTCATCTTAAGGATGCTGCTACAGCAGCTACCCCTCGGCACACTAAACACAGTGGAGTCATTCGCTTTGGTACCACCAACATCAAAAAACGCCTAGTATTTTTTTTTCCAAGAAAATACAAGGCAGTGGAGAGGAGGGGCAGTGACATCACAATCTCTTCCTCGTCCAATCAGGATACATCTTGTATTCACAGAAAGAAATACAAGGTTTTCTTTGAATGGTGGTGGTGCTGAGTTAATTAATCCTCTATGTGTAGTATGCAGAGGTGAAGCTGCAGGAGCAGCGTGCAGAGGATCACAGCAATCTTTGTATGTAGCATGGATTACTACAGTGAATCAGCTGTCCTCCATATATTCAGGCCTGTCGCTACAGGACAGGCAAAACAAACAATTGCTTGGGGCCCCGAGCTGGCCTGGGGCCCCCAACTTCCCCTTCCCAGCGTGGCCAAGTGCTCACTTCCTTTCAGTCCGGCCAGGAAACTGAATCTCCTGTACCGCGCGGTACCCGGCCCGGCCCTGGAACGATCTGATAGGGAACTGGGGGCCCATAATAGTAGAACATCAGCCACGCTACAGCGGCAGCCTACAGGGAAGAAGGGGAGGTGAGAATAGAAAAACATAGCAACTAGGGAGGGGGGAGCAGTAAGAACGTGGGTGTAAAAAATTAGTGTAGCGCTAATGTAGGCTTTGCATGCTTGGGGGGCCCCCATTTTGCTTGGGGCCCCCAAATTCCTTCAAACAGCCCTGCATATATTACATATTGACACTTACATTGAGACAATCTGGACCATGTAAATTTGCAGAGAAGTTCATTCCTGGAGTTTCACTTTAAACAGATCTACCATTAGACACTACAAGATAGTGTCTGTTTACATTGAATTCCTACCTTTTTCGAAAGGTATGTTTATCATTTTAACAGACAATTGAGCATTTTTTAGCTTTGTCCCCAAAGGAATGGTGTTTTGACAAGGAAATTGCTGTTTTGCGGGAACGTTATGCAGAATAAAGAATGATTCTCAGGTAGTTGTGAACCTCCACTGTTAAAATATCTTTAAAGACAGAAATAGTATATATTGAATATACAGAGAAAAAACTGAAATATTTGCTCAGATATAAGCCTTTAATTTCATTGAGTTTTTTAAATTAATGTATGTATCTGATAGGTTGTTCATTTATGACTGCACCTTTGTTTACATGGTTAGGGGAAAGCGCAATTTATTTTTATTTTCTAATTTTTCCATAATATAGAGGTGCAGCATTGAGGGTCTGGTGAGGCCTAATTTAAAGCGGATCTCCACCCTAAAGTGAAGATCGGCTGATTGGAACCCCCCCCCCCCCTCCGGTGTCACAATTGACACCTTTCAGAGGGGAGGGGGGTGCAGATACCTGTCTGAAGACAGGTATCTGCAACCACTTCCGGCCCGCAGTCTCGGGCAAAAGACGGGTTTTTTGGCGACATCCCGTCGCCCCCCCGTTGTGTGCTGGGAACTCTCAGCTCCCAGCACACAGTGGGAGCCAATCGCCAGGCGCAGCGCGACTCGCGCATGAGCCGTAGGGAACCGGGCAGTGAAGCCGCAGCGCTTCACTTCCTGGTTCCCTCACCGTGGATGGAGGGGGGAGCAGCAGAGTGACGAGCGATCGCTCGTCCTCTGCTGCGGACGCCGCTGGACTCCAGGACAGGTAAGTGTCCTATTATTAAAAGTCAGCAGCTGCAGTATTTGTTGCTGCTGGCTTTTAATATTGTTTTTTTGCTGAACCATCCGCTTTAAAGGGGTTGTATGGCTTTGTTTTTTTTTGTTTTTGTTTTAAAATAACAAACATGTTATACTTACCTCCACTGTGCAGTTCGTTTTGCACAGAGTGGCCCCGATCCTGGTCTTCTGGGGTCCCTCGGCGGCTGTCTCGGTTCCTATAGCTGCCGGCTGTATCACTCGGCCCTGCCCTCCAGCGTGCTTCGTCATTGGATGTGATTGGCAATCCACCTTCCATTTGAAGATGCCACACAGTTGCTCAATAGGGTTTAGGTCTGGAGACATGCTTGGCCAGTCCATCACCTTTACCCTCAACTTCTTTAGCAAGACAGTGGTCGTCTTGAACATGTGTTTGGGGTCATTATCATGTTGGAATACTGCCCAGTCTCTGAAGGGAGAGAATCATGCTCTGCTTCAGTATGTCATAGTACATGTTGGCATTCGTGGTTCCCCTAATGAACTGTAGCTCTGCAGTGCCACTCATGCAGCCCCAGAACATGACACTCCCACCATCATGCATGACATTTTTCAGCATGTCCAAAATACAACGTTTTTCCAACGTCATCATTAAAAACAACGTTGCCCACACACCATTGTTTAAAAAAAAATGATGAACAAAGCGTGGTGACGTACAACACATACGACGGCACTCTAAAGGGGAAGTTCTATTCGCCTTTGGACTGCTTTAGCTGATTCCTTGTTCGTAAAAGACGATTCGCACTTTTCTGTCTGTTACAGCGTGATGAATGCTTACTCCATTATGAACGGTAGTTTTACCAGAACGAGCGCTCCCGTCTCATAACTTGCTTCTGAGTACGATCATTTTTTACAACCCGAAAAACCACATTGTTTAAAACGATGTTAAAAAATGCAGCATGTTCGAAAAACCTAAAAATGATGTGTAGCACACACACGATAATTTTTAATGACGTTTTTCAAAAACAATGCCGAAAAATGATTGTGTGTCCTCGGCAACACGCTTGACACCATCTATTCTGAACCAAATAAGTTTATCTTGGTCTCATCAGACCACAGGACATGGTTCCAGTAATCCATGTCCTTAGTCTGCTTGTCTTCAGCAAACTGTTTGCTTGCTTTCTTGTGCATCATCTTTAGAAGAGGCTTCCTTCTGGGGTGACAGCCATACAGACCAATTTGATGCAGTGTGCAGCATATGGTCTGAGCACTGACAGGCTGACCCCCCACCTCTTCAACATCTGCAGCAATGCTAGCAGCACTCGTACGTCTATTTTACAAAGACAACCTCTAAATACGCTGGGCACATGCACTTGACTCCTTTGGTTGACCATAACGAAGCCTGTTCTAAGTGGAACCTGTCCTGTTAAACCTCTGTATGGCAATCTTATAGCCTAGGCCATCTTTATGTAGAGCAATAATTGTTTTTTTCAGCTCCTTAAAGTTCTTTGCCATGAGGTGCCATGTTGAATTTCCAGTGACTAGTATGAGAGAGTTTGATAGCGGTTTAGACATTAATAGCTGTGTGGTGAGTTATTTTGAGGGGGACAGCAAATTTACACGGTTATACAAGCTGTGCACGCACTACTTTACGTTTTAGAGAAGGGTAATCTCTTCAGTGTTGTCACATGAAAATGTATAATAAAATATTTATAAAAATGTGAGGGGTGTACTCACTTTTGTGAGATACTGTATATATACTTTATATGTAGGCACCTTAAAGGAAACCTGTCACCATATCATGTAGACCAATATACACCCCACCCCCAATGATTCTCAGCGAAAGAGGGATGCAAGCAGATTCCTCTCTAGCAAGGAGAACAGTAATGACATCACCAAATCTCATTCCAAATCTTGTGAGACTAGCAGTCACAGCCAACAGATGCAGTACACAGCCTAGACACCTTCCCATACTAGGATGCACAGTGCTATTTTTCAAGAGGAATTCAAGACAAACCTTTTTTTCAAGATACTACTTGGTTACAATCTAAACAAAAGAAAAGAAAATTAGCACAAGGGACCTTACCTTTATTGAGATGTGTGTCCCCTATGCTGCTGTCCTCCTTTCAAAGAAATCTTCCTTCTCTGAAGCCCCACTGCTGTAATCTTCCAGTGCACCGGGGGTAATAGAGCCAAGGGGCTCTGACAGGCGCTTATCAAGAGGGCTCAGCGATGTCCACCATTTCTGCCCAGCTCCTCCATTCATAGAAGCCGCCCTACAACTTTCATGAACAAAACATGATCATGGTGGGGATGGACCTATCAATAATCAACCTGTCCTCCATGTGCAGATCTTCATTCATTAAAGCTGTAGTAGCTTCTATGAATGGAGTCAAGGGGGTGGAAAGGGTGAGCACAGGTGGGCACACGTGATGAGAACCTGTCAAAGCCCCTTAGTTCTATTAACCCCCGCTACACTGGAATTTCATGGTGGCAGGGATGGGTGGGTGTATCGGAGGAATAATATTTCTGTGAAGGTGGACACAGCAGCACAAATGGCACATCTCACTGAAGGTCAGCCATGTCCCTTGTGCTGATTTTTTTATTTTTAGCTAAACTTAGGTTTGAAAATTCCTAGATGTCCCCTGTAACATAGCAAATTTGTACTTTTTGAGTTGAGGATGTGTGTGAATACAAATAAAACTAAAGCATAGTAAAAATAGATGTGACATCTGTTGGTCATTACCATAAACAACAAAAACGAAACCAGTGCCAATCTGAGCAAATGAAGCATTAAAAGCTGAATTCCAGGAATTGGAGAGAGGTTATCCTTGCGGTGGGGCCTTACTGCACTGTAAAGATCAGATGCTTGTTTAGTCTATGGCTGCAGGGATAAGGTTTATTGCTTACCTTAACGCATGGTCTGGCAGGTTCCAATGCTGCTCTCTTCTACCCAGAGCTCCAGGCTGTGGTTGATCCCCCTGGCATCATTACATATGGTATAGGGCTATTAACTCTGCATTGTAGTGGCGGCGGTGAGCATGCAACTGCCTGAGAGCGCATTAGAGAGGCAGCAACGATAGATCATTTGCATGGATAGAGGGAGCCTGCTGGAGCAGGACTGTAGATACTACACCTTCACCCCTACACTAAATAAGCATTTAACATTTTCATCATTTTATTTTTTTTTTTCATTTAACCAGCTGGTTGAATGAAAAAATTATCTGATCACCCCCCATCCACACATTTGTTGAGAATTACTCCTGCTGCGCTATTGTGTGCTCACAGTGGTGAGCCTTCCCGGTGTCAGAATACAGTGACCAGTGCTGCTGGCTGATCATAAAGAAGTCGATAGATAGAGTGACTTCTGTAAAGTCAGGGTGCCCATACACTAATTGAAATTTTTCCAGTCCTTGCTGAAGCAGCCAAATTTTGATCCATGTACAGTATGGCCAGCAATAGTGTACACTTTTGGCATCAGCTAATATTAATGAACTACTTGAGTCATCTTGGCCCAATCAAGATGGCTGAAGCTCTGAACCCAAAAGAATACCTGCCAAAGATACCGGCTGCCGGTGAGAGGGGCAGAAGTGTGTGTAGTTCTGCTTTAAGGCCCTGTTCACACTAGTGCAATTTCCTCTGCGTCTGTCGTTGTACTGCAATGCACAACTTTGGAAATCGCATAATTCTCTAAAATGCACATCAAGGTGCAGTGCGATGTTTGAAAAAGTGCAGGTGCTTGTTTTGGTGCACCTTACTGAAGTTGTTGCCCCATAGATTTCAATAAGAGTACATGAAAAATACATGCACATGTGTTTTTGGCAAGGACTTCTGCTTAAGAAACTAGTCTCCCCCTAGTGAAAAAAACACATTAAAGCATGAAAAAAAGCATGTGTAAAATATGCTACAAAATCGCATGATTATGCAACAGCACTAGTGTGACCTTAGGCTAAGGTGAATTACATACAAGGTACATACAAGTGTATGCAGAGTGCAGCAGTTCAGTTGTATAGACCCAGCATAGAGGTCTGCAGGTACCCAGTACATATGGCAACAGAGAGGATCCCACTGTCTCACAAAGTAGCAGGCAGGAACTTTTCATTACATAGAGGAATGTAACATAATATGTAACATAATATCTGGTTAGCTGCATATCACCCATGGCAGCCTTACCACTATAGGCCATGGGCTATGTTGGCATGCAGAAATCCAGCATTGGTTATGCAAAAGCAAACACTGTAATGCTGATATCTCCTTAGCCAGGTGATACTGTATTGTAATTGTATACCTTTATTTTTTAATAAAATGCTATTATTCTGTCTAGTGCTGGCTATACGCTAGTAGAATTTTGGTCAAACTTTTTTGTTTTAATTACGTTCCTTCATTTTTCTAATCATTAATGGGCTAAAATCAACAAATGTTTTTGACCACAATGACAAGAGATTTCGAGGGGGTGAAATTTAATTTTTTTCTCAAATGAACATATATCTAAGTTTATGTAGTTTTCGTTTGGTAATGTCAGTTAATTTCAAATTAAATGTTAAAAGCAAACAGAATTTTGAAATACTATTGGGCGTTAAGCGTTGAGTGTACTGAGAATTTTTGTAAGCATGTATGTAAAAATCTATAAAATAGTATGGCCAGCTTACGTTAATACTAAGGCCCCTTTCACATGGGGCAGGGGAGGTGCGGTATAGCAGCGTGATTTTTAGCGCCACTATACTGTCGTATTTATCGCAATATTTGGCCGCTAGCAGTGTGGTTTTAACCCCCGCTAACGGCCGAAAAAGGGTTAATACCACCGTCAATGCGCCTCTGCAGAGGCACATTGTCGGTGGTATTACCGTGGTTTCCCATTGATTTAAATGGAAATGAGCGGTATAGAAGCTGTAAACACCCAGCTCCTATACCGCTCCAAAGATGAGGCTAGCAGGACTTTTGGAGCGGTCCTGCTAGTGCACCGCTTCAGTGTGAAAGCCTTCGGGCTTTCACACTGAAGACTGCAGGGCACAAATTTTTCAGGCGGTTTTAGCAGCGCTACTTTCAGAGCTAAACCGCTGTGTCAGTGTAAAAGGTGCCTTAGAAGGAAAAAAATTTGCAAATAAAAAAAAATATATAGCATATACAATTGTGACAGTAGTCTTATTGTGATTGAATGTTATTAAAATCACCTTTACTTTTGAATCAGCAGCGCTGTACAGTTTTGTAAAATGCAATGCAATATGGCTACCTGGAGAACTCCTGTACACAGATGGTATACAGAATGCTCCTAAGATATGTAATTTCCTGCTTGAGTGATTGGCTCACTGATTTTCCCAGAACTCTGTATTAAGATACAAATCAGATTGAGCATCCCCTGCAACAAAAATAAATTTTTTCATGAGATGCTTCCAATAGCAAATCACATCTAAAGGGATGCAGACCCTGCAACTTTCCTTGTTTAGAGCCCTGCAGGTGCAGCAACTGATTGATAATTATAAAACCACTCCTATACAGATTCACTCTGTAAATAGACACAAACAAACAGCTTTTCCTTTAGAATAACAAAAGGTAGCAATCTGCAACAAAGTTTGTTAAAACCTCTGCAATGTCACCCACAAGAAAAAAAAAATTCTCAACATAAGTGAAGTTACTCTTTAAAGCGGAGTTCCACCCATAAAAAAATAAAAATAATTTTTGGAGAATTTTTTACTTACCCTTCAATGCCTGTTGCTACGTGGTCCCATCTAATCTTCCCCTTCCTCACTGCAGCGCCTGACGTCATTTCCCTCGGCGCCTCTGCACGCTACTGCTCCTGGGAGATGTGTGTCATTATTTCCTAGGAGTCAGTGGGCAGTGCCGAGGGCTAGGTTGCCATAACAATGGGGCGGGCACTTCCGACAACGCTGCCCGTTGTTATGGCAACCTGTATACTTTACAGAGCTGCTACGTGCCATTACTGCGCATGCCCGAGAATGGGCGCTGCATGCTGGTCATTCAGCTGCACTGTATCCCGAAAGATAATGCTTGTGGGCTTCACATGCCCACAAGCAAAATGGTAACGGCCAGGACACGATCATATAACTTAATTTTTTAGATTAAAGTGGACATCGGGGACGAAATCTTCTAATCAAGTGAGTGTTATATGTTAATGTTCTGACCTTTAGAAGTGTTTAAAAATAAATAAATAGAAGAACATGTTGTTGGAACTCCGCTTTAATAATAACATTTGAAATTGCTAAGAAAAAAAAATATTTTGTTGACCTAATGATAACATATGTATCTCTTTGCAGTCGTTCAGCTTGTCCAGGAAGAAGATAGTTCATTACACCAGCTATGATCAGCGGAAAAGATCCAACGCAGCATTCCTAATTGGAGCATATGCAGTAAGTTCAGATAATAGGAAAATACATTTGTGTTAGTGTCATTGCCTGTACTGATAGTGATTGCGTTCTTGTGCAGGGTGACAAGTTCCTGACCTGCCGCAGTTCCTTTTCTGATCCATTCTTCCCATTGTCTGCCAGCTTCTTTTTCTGCCTTGTTAATATTTTACAACAGGACAGAAATAAATCAAGCGGTTCTCATATGTCAGGGTCCGGCTTAGCCTTTGTAAATTTCACATGCACATCGGTCTGTGTGCAGAAACCCGTATAATCGAAAACAACACAACCATTGGATATTTATAAAAGCATTATGTACTGCCGGATTGGCATTAAAGGGCATCTGCTATTGTTACAGTCTCTGAAAGAGCTCACAGGTTTTCATATCTGGATTTAAAGATGAACTCCAGGCTGATATGATAAACTAGCATTTAATCCAGTTATGTAGTCATCAAAGTACAATAACAAATTAGAAGACACATTTGAAATATATGTCTGTTTACTGTTATACCTGTTAAAAAAAATAAAAAAATAGATGTTTTTTCTTGTGATTGGACAGTCAGGCAGGTGGCACGCTTGTTTCTGCTTCCAGTGCAATCTCCCCACCTCCAGCCTAATCATTGGACAATAAATCAGTATCACCACCCCAGTCCAATTTTGCAGGGAGGTGAACCTGGAAATAGACTGATCTTCCTACCTTTGCAGTGTGCAATAAATATGTGGATCATATGTTTGGCTGGACAAATTCGAAATCTTATGACAGGTAAAACAGTGAACATACATTTGCCATTGTTGAGCAGTGTGACTGTACAGCTTGCCCCCCCCCCCCACTCCTTTCTCCCACTGCTATCCAAAAATGCTGCTAGCAAGTATAGGTGTGAGTGACAGCACTTGTCACTGCCAGCCGGTGTCACAGGAGAGGATTGCTGTCATTCATCATAGAAAAAGATTCTTCCTACTGTGGTTAAAAAAAAGGTAATGAGCAAAGTGCTGCTCATTTGCTCCGGTAATAAAAAATAAAGTTGTGCCCCGTACACACGATCAGAATTTTCGATGGAAAAAGTGACTTTCCGATCGTGTGTAGCCCCATCTGAGTTTTTTTTATCGGAAATTCTGATGAATTCCATCTGAGTTTAGATATAGAACATGTTCTATTTTTTTCCAATGGAATTCCGTCGGAATTCCGATGTGATTTGGCCGGGCAAAAGCCTGATCGTATGTACGCGGCATTAGACCGCGCTGAGGCGGAACCTAATTAATCCTGTCTAGCTGCTGTCTAATTCAGAAATCTCAACATCAAATAAATAAATAAAAAGAGACAGTGCTTAACCAAGTGTGTGTAAGGCTGGGTTTACACTAGTGTGATGCGGGAACCCTGCGAATCCACTGTGGGTTCCCACATCGCACCTGACTCGCACACTGCCATATGTAAACTGCTGGGGAGTGTCAATACAATGTTAATGACACCCCCATTTCAGCTCACATATCGCACTTGGAACTGTCAGTTCGGACATGAATCGGATCGCATAGGTGTGAACACCCATGCAATCCGATTCTGGTGACCAAAAAGTATCCTGTGTGACTTTAGACTGAATGCGATTTCAGCCATACCATCTGTATTGTATCTGCAGTGTGGTGCGAATCACATGCAATCTCGCACAGTGCACAGTTCTCTATCAGATTAGGTCATAATAAGATAACCTAAATAATGAATCAAATTAATGTAATGTGATGTATGACCATACCAATATGTGATGAAAAAGTGGGTAACTAAACAAACAAAAAAACATTCACTTAAAGCGGAGTTTCACCCTAAATATAAGATCTCCCATGTGATCCAGCATACTGGCGTCAGCGCCAGTATGCTGTTTTTTTTTTTTTTTAATCCCACACTTACTGTATTATCCTGGAATTTAATTTTTTTCCCCCGCGGTGGACGGCGCCAGTATAGCGCGTCACATCTTCCGAAAATACCCAATATGGACTCGGGTAATCTCGGCGAAAATGCGGCGCCTGCGCACAGACCTAGGAGCTGACTGCGCAGGCGCCGTATTTCTCAGAGTCCTATTTCGGAGGGCGTGACGCGCCATAGCCGTAGGACTCGGAGAAATACGGCGCCTGCGCAGTCAGCTCCTAGGTCTGTGCGCAGGCGCCGCATTTTCGCCGAGATTACCCGAGTCCATATTGGGTATTTTCGGAAGATGTGACGCGCTATACTGGCGCCGTCCACCGCGGGGGAAAAAAATGAAATTCCAGGATAATTCAGTAAGTGTGGGATTAAAAAAAAAAAAAAACAGCATACTGGCGCTGACGCCAGTATGCTGGATCACATGGGAGATCTTATATTTAGGGTGAAACTCCGCTTTAAGTTTATTTGTGTCTATATGTAGCCAAAGAACAGAAACAAAAAACAAAAGTCCATTAAAGGATCACTAAAGGAAAAAATGTTTTTTGCTGAAATGACTGTTTACAGGGTATAGAGACATAAAAGTTAACTGATTCCTTTTAAAAATGATTAAAAATAGATAAAAATCAATCATATTATATGCCTCTAGTTTCACTTTCGTTTTTAAAAAGGTTTTGTGTTTATGTAAGGTAGAGAGAGAGACAGAACAAAAACAAACAAATCCAGGGCAGTGTTTTGTTTTTAAATTGAATCCCAGGGCAGTGTATCTGCAATGAATCTGATTGGGTCTGAGGAGTTTTAGAGACACAGCTTGGACAACAGGGAAAAGCTGCCATGAGATTTTTCATAAGGAGCCAGACAAGCAGGAATTGTGGACATCAGAGAAGTATTACAGCTACTTCAAAGCAAAAACGAACAATGAGAACATAAAAACAGCACTGCATTAGGGTAAAGGAAGCTATTTAGCTAAAAAATTTTTTTCCTTTAGTGACCCTTTAAAGTCACAAATTATTAGTGCCAAAAAAATGTAGCCAAAAAATGATATTTTTGGTAAACATATGTTCAATCCCACAAGTGTAAGGCCACGTTCAGGTCCGCCTGTTAGTTTTGTCGGCGGACCTGAACGGCCGCTCTATACATGGAGCATCGGATGTCAGTGGAGACATGTCCACTGACATCCGACCCGATACGCTAAAATCAGACGGATGGCCAGTGAGCAGAGAGGGACCTGTCATCCGCCGTCTCAGCGAAGATCAGCGGAGACATCTCCCGCTGAGCTGGCGAACCGATGAAAGCGGCTCTGTCACCGCGTTGAAGGGGCATAAGTAGCAGATTCTTCGTATGATTTATCCTCGACCGCTTAGGATCGAAATGACTCACCAATGTTAGTGGCTGGTAAAAGAAAACCATATTCTGCAGATCTATAGTAGATAATGATATCAGTAGCAGTTAATCCAGACCTCCAGCAGGCAATTTATTTTCCTTTTCAGAGTATAGTGATCTGCAAGACCCCAAAAAATATCCACTCCGACTCTCCTCCACAGTGTGTATGATCAATCTTTCCAGAAAGGTGTGGACGGAAAATAAAAAAAGCACAGCATAGCAAAAAAAACAGGTCTGACTAGGGAGTCAGCTAGTATATGGCTAGTATTATTAAAATAGAAGTCCACCCTACACTAAAAACCCTGCATCTACAGACATCCACGATCTAACACTAACCTATCTAGCCCATTGTTGTCCCATTCATCCACGACCATCACCTCATGATGCAGCATGACCCCATGTTGCAAGGATCTGTAGGCAATTCCTGGAGGCTGAAAACATCCAAGTTCTTGCATGGCCAGCATACTCACCGGACATGTTACCCACAGAGCATGTTTGGGATGCTCTGGATTGATATACGACAGCGTGTTACAGTTCCTGCCAATATCCAGCAACTTCGCACAGCCATTGAAGAGGATTGGACCAACATTTCACAGGCCACAATCAATAATCTGATCGCGTCAGGGAAATGGTGGTCATTCCAGATATTGACAGGGTTTGTGTACATAGAAAAAGTCGTAGATCTTTGAGTCCAACTCATGATAAAAAGGGGCAAACACAAAAGTGTTGCGTTTAAAAATTTGCTCAGTGTGGATAAAAAATGTATTATGTTAAAACATGTACAGAAATATAATATATTATTTAGCTTGATTAAAATAGTACCTTTTAAGCAGCAGAATATTCTCATTCTCCCTCTTAACTGTTTGAGAAAAACATGGGATTATGGGTAAATCTTATACCCATCAACCCATCTTTTTTCCTTGTATTTAAGAGGACTGGGCTGGAAGGGAGCATTTGCCTTTTAGACATATGTCCCTTCTATGACACTGCAGTAGGAGGAGAGCCTCCACTGCAGCATTTTTATCAGACAGCTTGGACCAATGGTACTTTACCATTGGCCCCAGGCTCCAAGCTGTCCACCTGCCTCCCCTGACTGCCTGTCCCTGGTGTAGATGTAGTGTTAGGCTGGACTCTTTAATCGTTGTGAATCACGAGGAGGAAAGTGCCTGTTTATTTGACTTAGGAGCCAGAAGATTGACAGGGCCTACAAGACTGTGGCGCAATGTTACAATGAACCTGCTGCTGTCATGCTGTCATTGCATTTTTTCTGAGAGGGTTAGACATGAGAGTTGACCAAGTTATGGAAACTCTAAAGATGGGTACACACTGCACACACACAAGAAAAGCGTTTAGACTTCCTGTCAAATAGGGAGGAAAGCCCAAAGATCATTCTCCCCATTTTCTAGTCATCTTGGTTGACTAAATAAAGCTATCTACAGACATTAGACAGTGGCCAGCTATGCATTCGTAGCCAACCACCAAAAGATCTACATACCAGAAGAACATGTATATTTGTGCTAATAAAAGAGGCAGGACATCTTGGTTACCTGCTGTATTAGAGGAAACTATAGTGAATGGCTAGGAAATACCCATTCTCCTCTGAGCAGGGTCAGTCTTGGTCATGAAGGGATATATAGAAATACTAAAGTTCCCTGATACAACAGTAACCTGACTAACATTTTTTAATCTGATAGATAACTTAAAGTGGTTGTAAAGTCAAAATAATCAATAACTGCCATCCCCTTTGTTTTATGAAGATATAAAGTACTGTGTGTCTAAACTTTTTTTCTCTTGGAAGGAGAAAAGCTGATCAAAGGTGTAAATTGGCTGCGCCTAACAATACATTACGAGCCAGTTCACACAGGGGTGACTCGTCAGGCGACTCTGTTCAATGGAACCGTTCTAACAGGAGCAACTTAAGTCGCTCCAACTTAGAGAAAGGTTCTTGTACGACTTTGGGGGCCTCTGAAGTCGTCTTGAGAACGCCTTGCCGAGTCGCGCCCCAAAGTCATGCCGCCCCTGTGTGAACCGGGTCTAAATCTAAAGCTTTGACAATATGCATACAAATGTAAACATCCAGTGACATAAGTGATGAAAAAAATCTAGCCAAGTGTATTTTTTCAATGGAAACAAAGCTCATACATGTCCAACTTTTTCTTCTACATGTATATATATAATAATAATAAAAGGTTATTTATTTTTAGACAATAGTAAACACTTACATAAAAAACAGCAGTCAATTGTTTCCACATAAGTATCTGACTGGGCTGCGGCTCCCGTTCCACTCATGGTCCACAGTGCAATGTCACCCAACTCCGCCCAATGCGTAGGAGAAAATGTGCCTAAAAAAGCTATGTTTTCCACAAATGTTTAGGCGCGTCAAACATTTCAGCATTAAAAGAGACGTAAAGGATTTTTTTTTCAGTTTTATACTTACCTAGGTGGATGCAGCTTTGGTGCGATGCTGCATCTGTCCCCTGGTGCCTCTGCACTGAGAACCAAGCAATAGAACACTGCCAATGGCTCACGTCTCACAGCTCTCCAAGCAGAAAGATGCTGCCTGGTGATTGTCAATCAGCAGCTCTCCACTCTGCTCCCCCTAGCTCACTGGAACACTGAGTTGTGGAGGGGGCAAAGCGGCCGGCTCAGTCTCTTAGCAGCTCGCTGAGAGACTGAGCTGTGTGTCAATCCAGGCACCTGGCAAGTCCAGACTCCCATTGTCGGGATGATGCATTGCCTGGACTGATCTCTGTGACTTCCGCAGAGAGCGGACTTCAGCATGGACACAGATGTGTGGATTTACTAAAACTGGAGGGTGCAAAATATAGTGCAGCCATGCATCGGCTTCCAGTTTTTTTTGGTCAAATCTTAATTGAACAAGCTGAAGTTAGAAGCCGATTGGCTACGCACAGCTGCACCAGATTTTGCACTCTTCAGTTTTAGTAAATCAACCCCATAGGCTAACACGGAGGTGAATTTAGAGGCAGAAAAAAAAGTCAAACACCTGTAAATAGGAACTCCTGAAGTTGGCCTATTTACATGTATAGATTTCTTTTGTTCATCCGGTAGGCTAAATAAAATAAATCTTAACAGATTCCTCCATCCATGCCAACAGGGCAGATGGACCAACCCCCCTGCCCCCACACCCCACTCATAGATAAATGCCTGCTTGACAGACCATGCATGACAGCTAGAATCTCTAGCTCTGTGAACTCGTGAACTGGGATTGAATTGGAGTGATAACTCAATCACTTCTGGTCATAAAAAGAAATTCCTCAACAACGTCTTTTACATTGAACCTTTTGGCTCCTTTAAGACCCTTCAAGTCCAGTGTGGGTTCAATAACACATGTTAGGTTGTATGGTGGCATATATTCTGTTAGGGCAGCTAATTTATTTTCATAGTCTGCCTCTGCCTCACAAGGGACCAGAAAACACACCTGCACTATTTTGTTTAGGAATGCATAATAGTGTTTTACTATGCCTTGTGGTTCGTTGCAATGTGGAGTTATTACATGTGTGTATGACTGCCATTTAAAATCTTATTCTATAATTGCCTACCTGTTATTTGTTGACTACAGTTTTAAAAAAGTCTGGTCAACTCTTTTTTTTGATTTTTACTAAATGAGGCTCTTTCCTAGTAAATTGAAGTACATTTTTTTTAACTGTTTTCTGTTTAGAAATCAGATCTTTTACAATTATCTATAGCTGATGACTAATGCTTTTCTTTTG